>WNWK01043980.1:0-15286 GCA_009830355.1 Cherax destructor | reverse complement strand
TGATTAATTCAAAGGTAAAGGGTTGGAACAGAAACCCGTCCAGGAGTTCCCACCCCCCTCCCAAATGAGTGTAAAACGAAAGCCTCTAATTGTTTTTTTGAGGGAGGATTGCTGGTGTCTTTTTCTGTCCTAAAATGCAAGATTTCAGGTAAAAATTTCATTCTACTTACATTTAAACCACACAAACCCCATGAGTACAAGCATATATATACTCCCCCCTCTGGGTTTTTTTTCAATTTTTTACTAGTTCTTGTTCTTATTTCCTTTTATCTCCATGGGGAAGTGGAATAGAATTCTTCCTCCGTAAGAGGCTTAAGAGGCACTAAATGCTGGGAGCAAGGGGTTTAAACCCCCTTCCCTGTATAATTAAATGTAAAGGAGAAACTTTCGTTTTTTCCTTTTTGGGCCACCCTCCCTCGGTGGGAAACAGCCGACGGTTGAAAGAAAGAATTAGGTATTCATGTTATTTAATTACAAAATAAATGGGGTTAAAAACCCCATAACAAGTCCATAATGCCCCATAACACTTCCCATAAATTTTAAAAGCTAGGGTCACCCCAATCCACAAAGGAGGTGACCAAACGGGACTTGAATAATTATAGACCAATCCAAATTTCCCAACTGTTTTTAAAATTTCAAAAATTAATTAAAGACAGATCTATTCCTACCTCGTCTCACAAATGTACTTCCCTGTAAATTTGGGATTCAGGACTAACAAGAGCACAAACGATGCTAAACACACATGTTGGGAGTTAATATACACTGCATTTTGAGAAGAAAGAAGTCCCGCTGGGAATCTTCATAGACCTATGCAAAGCATTTGATACAGTCGACCATGATTTATTGCTCACAAAATTAGCGCACTATGGTATTAGGGGGCACCCATTCAACTACCTAAAGTCATACCTTAGCAACAGAAGCCAGTACGTGTACACAAATGGAGAGAACTCTTCCACACAACAAATTACAGTCGGAGTCCCTCAAGGAAGTGTCCTGGGGCCACTCCTATTCCTCATTTACATAAACGACCTACCGAATGCATCACAACTACTCAAACCCATATTATTTGCAGATGACACAACATATGTCTTCTCTCACCCAAATCCAGTCATACTAGCCAACACTGTTAATGCCGAATTACAGAAAATATCAACATGGATGAAGACAAATAAGCTTACTCTCAATACTGACAAGACCTACTTCATTCAGTTTGGAAACAAAGCCAATGGTTCACCCATCACAAGACTCACAGAGGGAAAATTCCTAGGAATCCACCTTGACAGTAGTCTTAAATTCCAAACACACATACAACAAATTTCCAAGAAAATCTCAAAGACAGTAGGTATATTATCTAAGATACGCTATTATGTGCCACAACCAGCTCTCATTGCACTATATCATTCTCTTATCTACCCTTATCTCACCTATGGAATCTGTGCATGGCACATAAGAACATTAAATCACCTTAGACCACTCATAACCCAGCAAAAGGCTGCAGTCAGGATGATAACAAATTCCCACTCTAGACAGCATACTCCACCTATATTCAAAACTTTAAAACTACTCACTATAAAAAATTTTCATACCTATTCATGCGCCTTCTACATACATAAAACTCTACATGCTAATATCAACCCTTCGCTCAAAATTCTCCTCAACAACTTTAATAGGTCCCACGACCACGACACAAGACACAGATCACTATTTGACATACCCAGAGTCCATACTAACCAATGTAAAAATTCTATGCACATAAAGGGCCCCAGAATCTGGAATTCGTTACCAGTAAATACAGTGGTACCTCGACTTACGATATTTTTTCATTCCAGAATGCTGTTCAAGTGCCATTACCAAACGAATTTATCTCCTTAAGAAATGTTGTAAAATAGACTAGTCCTTTTAGACCCCCAAAATTACACTTACAAAAGCATTTAAAAAAATAAACTTACATAAAAGGGTGAGTTTGGGGACCATCGTAAGTCGAGGTACCACTGTATTATTATTATTATATTATATTATTATTATATTATTAGTTACTGTGCAAAGCAATGAAGTTGACCATGATCTGTTACACTTAAAATTATCGCACTATGGTATAAGAGGACACTCCCTAAACTACCTAAAATCATACCTTAGCAACAGAAACCAATATGTGTACACAAATGGAGCTAGCTCCACCGCGCAAACTATTACCGTAGGTGTCCCACAGGGAAGTGTTCTTGGCCCACTACTCTTTCTCATTTACATTAACGACCTACCAAATGCATCTCAACTACTCAAACCCATACTTTTTGCAGATGACACTACATACGTTATCTCTCACCCAAGCCCAGACACACTAGCCAACACTACAAATACTGAATTGCAGAAAATATCTACCTGGATGATGACCAACAAACTTACTCTCAATATTGATAAAACCTATTTTATCCAGTTTGGGAACAGAGCTACAAACGCACCACTTAACATAATGATAAATGGGTCCCCTATCACAAAACTCACAGAGGGAAAATTCTTAGGAATACATCTTGACAGTGGCCTCAAATTTCAGACACATATACAACAAATCTCCAAGAAAGTCTCAAAGACCGTGGGAATACTATCCAAGATACGGTACTATGTTCCACAACCAGCTCTCCTTACCCTATATCACTCACTCATTTACCCCTACCTCACCTATGGAATCTGCGCATGGGGCTCTACATCAATAACACATCTCAGACCACTAATAACACAACAAAAGGCAGCAGTTAGAATGATAACAAATTCTCACTCCAGGCAACATACTCCACCAATATTCAAAAACCTAAACTTACTCACCATACAAGACATCCATACTTTTTACTGTGCCTATACTGTGCAGATATTAACCCACCACTCAAACTTCTCCTTACTAATTTTAACAGGACACATGACCATAACACTAGACACAGATCACTCCTCGATGTTCCCCGTGTCCACCTAACACTATGTAAAAACTCAATGCACATAAAAGGCACGAAAATTTGGAATTCATTACCTGTCATTGCCAAAGAAACCCTACCTGTAACCCAATTCAAAACGATGCTAAAAAACCACCTTCTCACCCAAAGCTAATTGCTCCTTATCAACCATTCCCAGCAAAGTAGAATAATCACTTAACGTAAAACCTGACTATTCAAGTCAATGTAATGTATGAATGAACGAATGAATGAATGTAAAACCTGTTATGAATAATACTTACTTAGCTAATTATTCCCACAACACTTACATTATAATGACCACGTAAACTAACTGCAATGCAATTAATTGTTTTAAATTGTTATCTCACTCAATTAGTTGCATTGCTGCAATAAATTGCTGCAATTAATTGATATGTTCAACTTATATTCAAACTTTATAACTTAGATATGCAACTTTACTTATTTTATAAATTATCAACCATAACTTTTTATTGCTGCAATAAATTGCTACAATTAATTGATATGTTCAACTTATATTCAAACTTTATAACTTAGATATGCATCTTTACTTATTTTATAAATTATCAACCATAACTTTTTATCATTTTATTTTTATTATTGCTTTAATTTGTTTAATCTGATTTAATTAATTTTATAATGAAGACAAAAGTACAAAACTATATTCAAATTTCATAGCTTAAATACTCACCTTTACTCATTGTATACTATCTACAAAAATTCTTACAATCTAGTTTTAAGTTAATTTTAAGTCTGCCCAAAATGCCCTGCATACTAGGGGCTTTTGGCATGTACACCTCATGTAATCTCAATAACCAAATGTAATTCTTTGTATCATGTTCAAATAAAAATTATTATTATTATTATTATTATTATTATTATTATTATAAAGAAACACGATTGCTAGGACAACAAGGTAGTAAACATAGTATTATGATCAGACTTCATTTATATGATACAAAAAAGAACTTAATTCAAGCAGCAATTAAAGTGAAAACTGGAGTGTACATTAACGAGTGCCTGATGAGAAAACGTCAAAACGTTCTGTTCATGTTGAGAAAATTTAAGCAGGAACACAAAATATATCAGTACTTTACTCGAGATGGGAAAATACTATTTTATATTAAATGTTTTTTTTTAATAATTTTATTTGGACATGAGAATATGCTGGACCTCATCTTCACTAACAATGATGATCTGATACGAAATGTCATCATATCAAAAACAATTTTGATTTGCTAAGTATAAAGAAAGCCACTATCATGCCGAGGCATTTCGGGCAGACTAAACTTAATGCTTAACCCTTTGGGGGTCCAAGGGGTCTCTCTGAAACTCGTTCTCAGGGTCCACGAATTTAAAAAAAAAAAAAAAAAAAATTTTTCTTATGAAATGATAGAGAATCTTTTTCCGATCATAACGCCACAAAAATTATGAAATTTGATCGAAAACTAACGAAATTATGCTTTCGCGAAGTTAGCGGTATCGATGACATTTACGCATCGGCGATTTTGCCCACTTTGAGCCCTATTTTCGGCAAATTCCAATGTGTCAGTCTACTAAAATTATACCTATTTCACTAGAACTCCATTTCTTCTATTGCTTGAGTACAAGACACCGCCTATTTACCAATTTGAACTACCCAAAATAGTGGTCAGAAAATGGCAATTTGGCCAATTTCACACAAATTTCAAACGATGCCAATTTCAAAATAGGGTCCATAATAAACAAGGCAGACATTCCTGGCACTAAAATAACATATTCTCTGTTCATTAGTCACGTCTCCAGGCCCCTCTTACATTACTTTTGCTTTCCATTTTGAATTTTTATTCTCACAAAAAATAGAAGATTTACTGTTATGTATACAACTGCATCATTGTAAAAATGGTATAAATAATATCAGCGCACTTGTGCAAGAATATTAGACTCTCCAGTTGATGTGTATTGGACGCATGGTGTGATTTGTTTACTCTTGAACATCGGCCAAAATCGAACATTTTCGCTACTTTGATCTCAGTTTCAAGGTACTTGTCATCGTGAAACCAGTCAAAATTATCTCTATTTCTGTAATATATCATCTATTCTATAAAATGAGACTAAGAAAACGAGAATACAAGGATAAATACCATACGAAAATAGACTGCAAATTCGCTGTTTTAAACCAAAAACACAGTCAGAGTTTGTTTTTTCTCCTCATTATGCACTGTGTGGTGCAGGAATTTTTTTATACTGCGCACACTGACCGCACAGACCCATTCTATCACATCTAGACCTAACAGCCTGTTTCTGCTTGATTTGAGGGCGCTAGAATTTAGGTGTTCTAGTACAACCATAACCCTAGGGCATAAGCCGTACTAGTACGACCGAAACCCCGAAAGGGTTAAGTGGTTTTTTATGATCTGAAGAGTAGCCTCTTTGCAGTTGGTATGGTTTATGTCACTTGGAAAGTGTGAACTGCTAATTATTACCGAGTCAGATAATTTGCTCAGTTTTATCTTCTTAGTTAGTAAAATATTCGTTCAGCTGGGTATCCATGTTGATCTTCCAGTCCTTGACAGCACCTTCAACCTTTGTGTTTAACCCTTTGACTGTTTCGGTCATATATATACGTCTTATGAGCCACTGTTTCGGACATACTATTAATATGTATAAATTCTAGCGGCCTCAAATCAAGTGGGAGAAAGCTGGTAGGCCCACATATGAGAGAATGGGTCTGTGTGGTCAGTGTGCGCAGTATAAAAAAAAATCGGGGAGCCAGTAGTGCATTGTGGGAAGGCAGGAAGGAAGGTTGGAAGGAAGGTAGGAAGGAAGATAAGAAGGAATGTAGGAAGGAAGGAATGACGACCCAGAAACAACAACCAGCTTCCAGAAACTAATAGCAATTCTATGAAGTGTCCCGTGATTATATATGCGTATATATAGAAACCAGAAGGAAGGAAGAAAGGAAGGACGAGATGAAAGGAATGTAGGAAGGAAGGTAATAAGGAATGTAGGAAGGAAGGTAATAAGGAATGTAGGAAGGAAGGTAATAAGGAATGTAGGAAGGAAGGTAATAAGGAATGTAGGAAGGAAGGTAATAAGGAATGTAGGAAGGAAGGAAGGACGGAATGATGACCCAGACACAACAACCAGCTTTCAGAAGCTTATAGCAGTTCTAGGCACGTGTCCAGTGACTATGTGTGTGTATATATAGAAACCAGAAGGAAGAAAGGAAGGACGAGATGAAAGGTAGTAAGGAAGGAAGGAAGGTAGGTAGGTAGGAAAGAAGTTAAAAAGGTAGGTTGGTAGGAAGGAAGGAAGGAAGGTAGGTAAGTAGGTAGGTAGGAAGGACTGTGGGGAAGAAGAGCATGGGACCCCATGGGTGTTGACAAGGCAGTGAGGGTGGTGAGTGATGGTATAATATGTCATTTTGACAGCAGCCGCACCCTGACTCAGCATATTTATAAGTCCACACACTCACAACATTTTTCGAAAATAATATGAAATATTCTATAAATATATTGATTTTTATAGATTTTTAATGGGATTTTTTAAAAATATGTAAATAATTAATAAATATTAAAAAATGCTATAAAACTTGAATTTATATCATTTTTTGACGATTTAAGGCATTTTCAAGGATTTTCTGAAAAACTATTTTTTTAGATAAAATATACATATAAGTAAGCTTCCTAAAAGAAAATCATAAAATTTTGCTTACTTTTCCCATAAATTTCAATTGCAGTAGAAATTTAGCTTCCAGAAGCTAAATATCAGTTCTATGAAGTGTCCAGTGACTATTTATGCGTATATATAGAAACCAGAAGGAAGAAAGGAAGGAAGGAGGAGATGAAAGGAAGGAAGGAGGAGATGAAAGGAAGGAATGTAGGAAGGATAGTAAGAAGGAATGTAGGAAGGAAGGAAGGAAGGAAGGACAGAATGATGACCCAGACACAACAACCAGCTTCCAGAAGCTTATAGTAGTTCGATGCACGTGTCCAGTGACTATGTGTGTATATATAGAAACCAGAAGGAAGAAGGAAGGACGAGATGAAAGGTAGTAAGGAAGGTAGGTAGGAAGGAAGTTAGGAAGGTAGGTAGGTAGGTAGGTAGGTAGGAAGGAAGGAAGGAATGTAGGAAGGAAGGTAAGAAGGAATGTAGGAAGGAAGGAAAGAATGACGACCCAGACGACCATCAACCTTGGATAACTACCTAACACAACTGTCTGCTGCTACTTTGAGGAAAACTGCTCACAAGAGGTGTTTTGTCTGTGCATATTCAAAAAAACGCCCACAAAAATGCAGAGACACTCGTTTTATGTGTGAGGAATGTAAAACATGTCCAGTGACTGTACATTTGTATATATATTATAGAACAATAGTAATAAAGAATTTTTTGTATTGTTGGTTTGTGTAAACAAGTTTTGTAAACAGTATAATGATAATAATGTTTGTGCGGTTATTGTGTTGCATACAACGAGTGTACATTGCACCTTACTTTGGTCTCACAGGCCACATAAGTTACATAAAAAAATGAAATAGTGAAAAAAAACAAGAAATCTACGAATGGAAGTAATCAAAAGTTTACCGAGGGAACGGCATTCGCCGCTGTTGCCATATGCGGCTCATTTTCTGCCAACTTTGTGCCTCCATATCTCGGTAAGTACTGATCGCAAAATTTTTTTTTTTAGGATAAAAACAATCAGAAAAATAATCTTAACATTTTGATAAGAAAAAATAATTTTTTTTTTTTAATATTTCCCGACATAGAATGACAGTTTCAGAAAGGGGCCTCCGACAGTCAAAGGGTTAAGGATGTTATTTGTTGTGTATGGCTGGCTATGACTGTTTGGAGGGTCTTGCCAAAATCAGCCATTCCAGTTGACGTAATCTTCTGTTCCAAGCTGAGGATCTTGCTTTCAACGTGGGCTAACTTAGTTTCATGTTTAGAGAGTGTTGTACTAAGATTCATATTTTCTGTACGAAGATTCATGTTTTCCACAGTTAGGTTGGTGATGTATGACTTAAGAGTGACAGGATCATTTGTCATACCTGAAATAGTTTCAGATGGGTCAAATCCTACAAAGGCAGTGTGGTTTGAGGGAGATTCAGTCATGATTGGTGTTGTTGCTGTCCCGTCGCCTTGGGTGGTGGTTGAGTAGGGTGAGGGAGAGTCAGCCATTGTTGTTGTTGATGTGTCGCCTGGGGTGGTGGTGAGGGGGGTGGATGAGGCACCGGCGTCCTGCTGGGCAGTCAAGTGAAATAGTCGAGTTCTAGGTGATTTCTTGCTGTTCTTGTTGTTGCTTCTTCTGTGATTAGGTGATTAGGTCTCAGGGGTTGTTGTAGTTAAGACGGAGAAGCTATAGTTGCTCAGAGCTTGGGGTAGGTGTTTGTCTGGCAGCGGGCTGAGCTTTGGGTTTGAATGGCAGTCTCCACTTAGATTGGCAATTTTTTCGAGTTGATGGTCTCACTGTTGATATTCTTGGGTCATTCTGGGTTCTACGTGCGTTAGTGCAGTAATACTTGTAATTAGGCCATCATAGAAGCGTTGATGGGCTCTGGCTGGAGAAAAAAATAACAGAGCTTGGGTGCCACTGCTGCCGCTGCCGCTGCACCTTTCTTTGTACACTCTACAGGTCAGCAATTTCACCTGCCTTGAAAGGGGCAGTTAGTGATTTGAAGAGAAGCATCATGGGCTTGGCGTCCCTAGTTTTGAAGGTTCTCATTATCCATCGTATCATTTTCCTAGCAGATGTGATAGATTCATTGTTGTTGTCTTTAAAGGTGAGATTCTCTGACTTTATCACTCCCAGGTCCTTCATGTTACTTTTTCGCTCTATTATATGGTTAAAATTTGTCGTATACCCTGATACAGTTTTAATTTCCTCAAGTTTTCCATATCTGAGTAGTTGAAATTTCTCTTCATTGAACTTCATATTGTTTTGAGTGGCCCATTTGAAGATTTGGTTGATGTCCGCTTGGAGTCTTGCAGTGTCTTCGATGGAGGTCACTGTCATGGCAACCGGGTGTCATCTGCAAAGGAAGACATGGAGCTATGGCTTACATCTCTGTCTATGTCAGATATGAGGATGAGGAATAGAATGGGAGCGAGTACTTTGCCTTGTGGAACAGAGCTTTTCACTGTAGCTGCCTCAGACTTTACTCTGTTTACTATTACTCTTTGTGTTCTGTTTGTCAGGAAGTTATAGATCCATCTACCAACTTTTCCTGTTATTTCTTTATCACGCATTTTGTGCGCTATTACACCATGGTCACACTTGTTGAAAGCTTTTGCAAAGTCTGTGTATACTACATCTGCATTTTGTTTATCCTCTACAGCATCCAGGACCTTGTCATAGTGATCCAGTAGCTGGGACAGGCAGGAGCGCCTGCTCTAAACCCCGTGTTGCCCTGGGTTGTGTAACTGATGGGTATTTAGGTGGTTGGCGATCTTGCTTCTTAGAACCCTTTCAAAGATTTTTATGATATGGGATGTTAGTGCTATCGGTCTGTAGTTCTTTGCAATTGCTTTACTGCCACTTTTGTAGAGTAGGGCTTTGTCTGTTGTTTTTAGTGTGTGTGGGATGACCCCTGTGTCCATGCTCCCTCTCCATATTATTATTATTATTATCATGGGGAGCGCTAAACCCATGGGGATTATATCACACCTGTGTGCTATATAATAAATTCAGGCTCAATTCAGAGAACTGGAGCACAGATCCAATTCCCTGGATCAAGAGCCCCTCACAAGCATCAAGGGACCTTCCTTGAGGGGAATCGGAAGGCACACGACAGGGGCTTCTTGCAGTTCTTGATGAACACGGAGTTCCATGAGTCTGGGCCTGGGGCAGAGTGCATGGGCATGTCATTTATTGCCTTTTCAAAGTTTCGTGGTGTTAGGATAATACCTGTACCTAAATAAACTTACTAACCATTCTGGAAAAATACCCCGAGTGCATACTGTAAATAACGCATAACCTCTAAAACTTTTTTTTTGTTACAAGCCTTCTTGCTAAAATATAAGGTAATGTTTTTTTATTTTTTTATTTAATTCATGTCTGCATAAATAAGTCATTATGATTGTAACCATATATAAACTTGTAAATAGTTGTTAAGTAAAAGGACACATGTGCAACTAATGTGACATTTTATTGTGGCAATGTTTTGCTCTCCAGGAGCTTTATCAAGCCGTTACAAACAATACATGAACACAGAGGGTATATTATAGGCCTAGAGTGAGGTGTAATACTAGTGGTAGTAGTAGTAGTAGTCATATAAGTTGTAGTAGTAGTAGTAGTCATATAAGTTGTAGTAGTAGTCATATAAGTTGTAGTAGTAGTCATATAAGTTGTAGTAGTAGTCATATAAGTTGTAGTAGTAGTCATATAAGTTGTAGTAGTAGTCATATAAGTTGTAGTAGTAGTCATATAAGTTGTAGTAGTAGTAGTAGTCATATAAGTTGTAGTAGTAGTAGTAGTCATATAAGTTGTAGTAGTAGTAATACAATGTGGTAGAACTATCAACTTGCACATGAGTAAAAGGTTATAAAAGCTATTATGTACTTGGGTAGCATGAAAATAAATAGAGAAATATTTCTGTTGGTGGTTGGATTTGAGAAGGTCTGTTTCAGTGTTTCTCCTCTGATATGTTCTTGTGTAGCAGAAACTATGTGATGGCAGGGTTTACTGTTTTGACGAGGATTTTTACTAATACAGTCATACCTCGGTTAACGATATTAATCCGTCAGAGAGGGCGTATCTGTAACCGAATCAATCGTTATCCAAATCAATTTTCCCCATAAGAAATAATGGAAATAAAATTAATCCGTTCCAGACATCCAAAAGTAGTAAAATAAAATAATTTTTAGAACTTTTTGACATTAAATAATACATAATTTAATGAACATTAAAGAAATACATGTAAATATAGTACAATAACATGTCACTTACATTTATTGAAGAGTTGTTGATGTGTGGAGGACGGGAGGAGGGGAAAGGATGGAGTATAGTGTGCTAGTGTTTGGAAGGGGAATCCCCTTCCATTAACACTGCAGGTCTACCTGCCTGGAGTCTACCTGGAGAGAATTCCAGGGGTCAACGCCCCCGCGGCCCGGTCTGTGACCAGGCCTCCTGTTGGACCAGAGCCTGATCAACCAGGCTGTTACTGCTGGCCGCACGCAGTCCAACGTACGAACCACAGCCCGGCTGATCAGGTACCGACTTGAGGTGCCTGTCCAGTGCCTGCTTGAAGACAGCCAGGGGTTTGTTGGTAATCCCCCTGGTGTATGCTGGGAGGCAGTTGAACAATCTTGGGCCCCTGACACTTATTGTGTTGTCCCTCAACGTGCTAGTGGCACCCCTGCTCTTCATTGGGGGATGTTACATCGCCTGCCGAGTCTTTGCTTTCGTAGGAGTGATTTTTGTGTGCAAGTTTGGTACTAAGCCCTCGAGAATTTTCCATGTGTATATAATAATGTATCTCTCCGCCTGCGTTCTAGAGAGTACAGGTTTAGGAACTTCAAGCGTTCCCAGTAGTTGAGGTGGTTTATCGCACTTATGCGTGCGGTGAAGGTTCTCTGCACATTTTCAAGGTCAGCAATTTCACCCGCCTTGAAAGGTGCAGTTAGTGTGCAGCAATATTCCAGCCTAGATAGAACAAGCGATCTGTAAAGTGTCAACATGGGCTTGGCATCCCTGGTTTTGAAGGTTCTCATTATCCATCCTGTCATTTTTCGAGCAGATGCAATTGCTACTTTGTTATGGTCCTTGAAGGTGAGATCCTCTGACATGATCACTCCCAGGTCTTTGACATTAGTTGTTCGCTCTATTGTGTGGTTGGAATTAGTTTTGTACTCCGATGAGATTTTAATTTCTTCACGTTTTCCGTATCTGAGTAATTGAAATTTCTCATCATTGAACTTCATATTGTTTTCTGCAGCCCATTTAAAGATTTGATTTATGTCTGCTTGGAGTCTTGCAGTGTCTTCAATGGTGGACACTGTCATACAGATTCGGGTGTCATCTGCAAAGGAAGACACAGCACTGTGGCTTATATCCCTGTCAATGTCTGATATGAGGATGAGGAATAGGATGGGAGCAAGTACTGTGCCTTGTGGAACAGAGCTTTTCACAGTAGCTGCCTCAGACTTTACTCTGTTGACTACTACTCTTTGTGTTCTACATGTTAGGAAATTATAGATCCATCTACCAACTTTTCCTGTTATTCCTTTATCATGCATTTTGTGTGCTATTACACCATGGTCACACTTGTCAAAGGCTTTTGCAAAGTCTGTGTATATAACATCTGCATTCTGTTTATCTTCTAGAGCATCCAGGACCTTGTCGTAGTGGTCCAGTAGTTGGGACAGACAGGAGCGGCCTGCTCTAAACCCATGCTGTCCTGGGCTGTGCAATTGATGGGTATCAAGATGGGTGGCGATCTTGCTTCTTAGAACCCTTTCAAAGATTTTTATGATATGGGACGTTAGCGCAATTGGTCTGTAGTTCTTTGCTATTGCTTTACTGCCCCCTTTGTGGAGCGGGGCTATGTCTGTTGTTTTTAGTAGCTGCGGGATGATCCCAGTGTCCATGCTCCCTCTCCATAGGATGTTAAAAGCATGTGATAGGGGCTTCTTGCAGTTCTTGATGAACACGGAGTTCCATGAGTCTGGGCCTGGAGCGGAGTGCATGGGCATGTCATTTATTGCCTTTTCGAAGTCATTTGGCGTTGTGGTGATGTCAGAAAGGCATGCGTCTGTCAAGTTCTGTGGCACTCTCATAAAAAAATCATTTAGGTTTTCGATTTTCAGTCTGGTTAGTGGCTCGCTAAAAACTGAGTCATACTGGGATTTAAGTAACTCACTCATTTCCTTGCTGTAGGACCCATCTCGTTTAAGTAGGGGCCCAATACTGGTTGTTGTTCTCGACTTTGATTTTGCATAGGAAAAGAAATACTTAGGGTTTCTTTCAATTTCATTTATGGCTTCTAGTTCTTCCCGTGTCTCTTGATTCCTGTAAGATTCCTTTAGTTTTAATTCGATGTTTGCTATTTATCTGACTAGTGTCTCCCTACGTATTTCAGAGATATTGGCCTCCTGTAGCTGCTCCGTTATTCTTTGCCTTCGCCTGTATAGGGAGCACCTCTCTCTTTTTAGTTTGCATCTTCTCCTCCTTTTCCTTAAGGGAATTTGCCTTGAGCAAACCTCAAGTACCACAGAGTTAATTTGTTCTAGACATAAGTTGGGATCCGTGATGCTTAGGCAATCTTCCCAGTTTATATCATTTAGGACTTGGTTTACTTGGTCCCACCTTATGTTTTTGTTATTGAAGTTGAATTTGGAGAAAGCTCCCTCGCGGCTGATCACATTTTGTTGATCTGTGGCTCCCCGCATGCATGTCTGGACCTCTATTATGTTGTGATCTGAGTATATTGTTTTTGATATGATGACATTTCGTATCAGATCATCATTGTTGGTGAAGATGAGGTCCAGCGTATTCTCTAATCTTGTGGGCTCTACTATTTGCTGGTTTAAGGTGAACTTGGTGCAGAGATTTAAAAGTTCATGCATGTGTGAATTTTCATCTGAGCTGCCTCCTGGTGTTATCTCTGCTACCACATTGTTTGCAATGTTCCTCCATTTTAGGTGCCTGAGGTTGAAATCCCCCAGTAGCAAGATGTTGGGGGCAGGAGCTGGAAGATTTTCCAGACAGTGGTCAATTTTCAGAAGCTGTTCCTGGAATTGTTGGGACGTTGCATCCGGGGGCTTGTAGACAACCACGATGACCAGGTTTTGATTCTCGACCTTTATTGCTAATACTTCAACTACATCATTTGAGGCATTTAGTAGTGGAGCAGGTGGCAAGTTCTTTTCTGGGGTTACTGGCCTTTTTCTTTTAATGCCACTAGGACCAGCTTGAGAGTCACTGGACCCCTCTCTAACCAAAAATCTGTCCAGGGAGCTCTGTGTCTGGCAATTCTTTAACACATTCCTGAAATGAGACACCACTGTGTCATTGTACAGGTTGCCCGAACGACCTGCAACAGCATGGTTAGGGTGATATTCATCCATAAAGCCTTGCACCCTGCTCCACATTCCACAAATCTCCTTAATCACTGAAGAAGGCACCTTCTTCCATCTCTGTTCCACCTCCTCCTCCTCTGAACCATTGTCCTGACCTGTGGTCTCTTGTTGCAGTTGCTGTTGAAGCTCTTGCAGATCTTCAGTGGTTAGCTCTTCATTGTGCTCCTCCACCAACTGTTCCACATCCTCACCACTCACCTCCAACCCCATGGACTTGCCCAGTTCCACAATTTCTTCCACAACAGGCTCAGGCTCAGGGTTCTGAGGCTAAGCCCCAAAACCTTCAAAATCCCTCTCTAGGACACAGTCTGGCCACAATTTTCTCCAGGCAGAGTTCAAAGTCCTGGTAGTCACTCCCTCCCAAGCCTTACCTATAAGGTGTACACAATGCAGGATATGGAAATGATTTTTCCAAAAGTCTCTTAGGGTTATATTCATGTCTGTGTCACATCAAAGCACTTTTGAAACATTGCTTTGGTGTAGAGTTTTAAAGTTGCAAATGACCTGCTGGTCCATGGGCTGGAGGAGAGGAGTGGTATTAGGGGGCAAGAACTTCACTTTGATGAATTTAAAGTCCTCCACAATTTTCTCTACCAAGTTTGGAGGATGACAAGGAACATTGTCCATTATCAGGAGGCACTTAAGTGGCAAATTATTTTCCTGGAGATATTTCTTCACACTGGGGCCAAACACGCCATTGAACCACTCTAAGAAAATGTCCTTTGTGACCCATGCCTTTTTGTTAGACTTCCACATCACACACAAGTTAGACTTGGTGATACCGCATCTGCCAAACACTCTGGGATTTTCATTCGGGGATTTTCAGAATGATACACCAGTAAAGGCTTCACTTTGCAATCACCACTGGCATTAGCACAAAGCATCAAATTTAGCCTGTCTTTCATAGGCTTGTGTCCTGGCTGTGCCTTTTCCTCCTGAGTAATGAAGGTCCTGTTGGGCATTTTCTTCCAAAACAGGCCTGTTTCATCACAATTAACCCTTTCAGGGTCCAAGGGGGGTCTCCGAATCTCGTTCTCAGGGTCCATGAATTTAAAAAAAAAAAAAAAATTATTTTTTCTTATGAAATGATAGTTTTTTTTTCTAAATCTAATAGGCTAAAAAATACATTTTTGCGATCAATACTCACCGAGATATAGAGATTTGAAGTTGGCGAAAATGGAGCCGGTGTCGGCAACATCGCCGACTGCCGGTCACCCGGTAATATTTTTTTTTCTTTCTTGGACTTCTTTTCTGATCGAATTTTGTTTTTT
>WNWK01043979.1:0-15286 GCA_009830355.1 Cherax destructor | reverse complement strand
GACAGGTGACAAACTACAGAACAGTGTCCGACATTATTGTATTAAAGTTATGGAGGAGATTATCAGGAAAAGAGTGGTGGAGCACCTAAACGGAATGGCCCAATATATGACAACCAACACGGCTTCAGTGAAATGAAAAATGCATCATGAATACATTTGAGTTCTTAAAGGTGAAGTAGAGGAAAGAGAGGGATGGGTAGACTGGCTTCAAGAAGGTTTTGACATAGCTCTACACAAGAGAATGGTTGAAAACTAGAGTAGCAGGAAATGGGATGGAAAGTATGCAATGGATCAGCGAATACCTGACAGGATGGAAACAATTGTACGGTTCGGGTGAGGTGTCAGACTTAGTGCATTCTAGGGAGTTCCAGAAGGGTCATCCAGGTCCATTTTTCTTGTATATGTGAATATGATGGAAGGTATACGTCAGAGGTGTCCCTGTTTCAGATGGATAAGCTGTAAGCCTGGTCTGACAAATGGCTTCGGAGTTTTACCCCACAAGAGTAAAGTTAAGATTTTGGAAGGACAAAGAACCGAAGTCAGCCTAAGGGTCAAGGCTCAAAACTCATTCAAGAAAAGGACTTGGGGTAAGAATCATGCCGGCAAGCCGGGTACGTCATCCAAATAACTGCTCGCAACAGTCTCTTTCAAACCTGAGAATAGCGTTTTGACATCTAAGTAAAGATTTTCACGCATGTCAAATTAGGCCCATATTGGTATGCAACCTGTAAGGAACCCACACCTGGTCAAACACGTCAAAGTTATAGAACCAACGGTTTGACAAGACTATCCGGAATGAGGGGATTTCCCCGGAAGGTTTGGGGAACTCAACCAAAACACTGGAAGAAGGAGGATAGGGAGAAATAACAGCATATAAAACACTGAGAGGATTTGACAGGGTGGATAGGGACAAATGTTTCAGAGATGGGACAAAATAGGGGGTCACAACAAGGAAAACTCAAAGTCATAGGGATGTTAGGAAGTATTTCTTCAGCCATAGAGTTGTCAGGAAGGGGAACAATCTAAGTGGTGTAGTGGAGGCAGGATCTATACATAACTTTAAAAGGGTATGATAAAGCCTGGGATCAGGGAGGAGTGGACCTATTGGGCCAGTGGGGGGGCCCAAGTTAGAATCGACCCCGCAACCCTTGGTGAGATAATTGGGAGTACACACACACACACACACACACACACACAACAAACAACCACCTAAACTATTACTTTTGGGTTTTCTTCCTGGTCCTACAACAAGGTAGATCACTCAGTTACCCAACTGGACTCTGTAAATGACTCTTGTTCGATTTGGAATGTGTTATAAATATTTAGACAAAGCTGAGTACTGTATAAAGTGAAACTACGTCACTTTTCAGAGTAAAACACCGGGGGAGGGACATTTGTCAAACAGACAAGAAGTCACAGCCAGTTTAGTCTAGGAGCATGAGGCATGGGAGCCTTGTGCATTTTTTACATTAAAATCTGTTTAAAAATGGTGTTAAAAATAAATCCTTCAACAAACTTCCCTCTGACTACAAGTATTAAGGGGGAGGTGACAAGCAGAAAATATTTGTATGGAATTTTGTGAGTGGATATTTATGTTCATTTATATATTATTTTATTATTATTATATATAGTTTGTTTGTAGTAGTAGTAGTAATAGTAGTAGTAGTCGTATATCTTGTTTATATTAAGTGTACAATGTTATTTTTTCCTAATGTTGTGAAAATTTTTATTTTTACCTGGAAGGGAATGTTAGTTCAGGTATTTATTTTCACTGACAGTTGAGTAAAACATGGCTGGCCCGCCCTCAGGGCTTACAACCTGTCTCTTGATCACTAAGCTTTCTCAAGTGATTTGCCTAGCAACCTCAGAGGAAATGGCCTCCTTACCTGTCCACAACTGTCAGTCATCCCTTATTGATTCTCCTGTTAGGTTTGTATGTTGTGTGTGGATGAGAGATGTTTCTGTTGAGGATCACTCCCAACATTTTTAAAGATTCTGAAGACGTCAAGAGGAGGGTTGTTTATGTGACTCTGTTTGTCTGAGTGTTTATATAATGATTTCGAGTCTTCACAAAACTCTGGTGGTGATTCAGTGTACTGGTTTTCTAGTAATTTATTTCATAAGGATCTTTCAGAATTACTTTGGCTTTTGATTATTAAAACTGTTTACAAAACCAAGAATTAGATGAGTAAGAGATTTGTGCAACACTTGGTAAATATGTCATCAACCAGTGACTTTATCAATATAATACAGAGTTAGTTTGAGGTAATCATACTTGTATTAAGGCAGAACTGACACTTATCTCTAAGATGAGGGACTGATTCCCTCAGACTCCCTTCTTTTTCTTCCATCGTTTGCACATTTTGAATATATAAAGTCAAGGTTCAACACGTTTGCATAATAAGGATAACCAATTCTGCACAAATTTCTCATTTATATCAATGATTGCAGAACCTTCCTGTCTTGATACCTTGCATTGTTGTCGTGGAGTGCTATCACAGTCTGGCCTTATGGGACTTACATTTATATCATTATAATTAAAACTATATTGTGCTGTTGGAACCTTTGTAGGTCCTCCTTAGGGAGCTGGGTGGTCCTCTGCTCCTCCTGGTTTTCTATTCAGGGTCTTCTCTTTTACTATTGTATCTACCGGGTTTTTTTGATAGGCTTTTTCAGGGCGTTGTGGATATTTGGATTATGTTTGGCTTATTTTACTCCAAATCTTAAACGACTGCAAACCAATCATGAAATGGATGGGGTTAAAGCCATGGCAAGGAGTGCTTAAATCCGGACAGGCGGATGACCTCTGAGGCCAGTTTCAAACACTGACCCTGAGGCCAGTTTTCAAACACTGACCTCTGAGGCCAGTGTTTCAAACACTGACCTCTGATTATAAACTACTTACCATGGGTTCAAGTTACCCGTTTCGTGATCTGCTTATTTTTCTAAGTAACATTATATTCGTGTCACATTGTACAAAGAAAACAGTCATTTAATTAAAGGTTTTGTAAAACACTTAACTGTTTAAGAACTTGAGAATAGCGTAAGATGATTGTGTTTTGATTTTATGATCATTACTGATTTATATTTAGTGTACTAATGTACTTTTTCCCATGGATATTTTTTTTTTCTTATAACAAGATTTAAGTTCACCTGTTTAGTGGCAAAACTTTACAATAGACGTTAAATATTAATTGCCATGCACAAATAACCCCCACGCAGAAGAGATCTTACGACGACGATCCGTCCGACTTGGACCATTTACAAAGTCACACTAACAGAAAGAAGAGAAGAAGGGAGTATATATAGGCCACAGACAGTGACGGGACAGGAGAGATGTAGGAAAGGAAGTAGAGAGGTAGTGGTAGTAGTAGTAGTAGTGAGTCAGTCAAAGACCAAGAAAGAGGAGCACTGCAGGAGAGGTAAGGGGCCCACAAAGGATAGGAACAAAAAATACAGGGGATGAGGAATAAAAAGATAAAGAACCAAACACCCAAGGCAGAAGAAAGAAAACCCAAAGAAGAAAGAGAAAAAAGGAAAGGGAAAGAGAGAAGGAAAAAAAGAATCAAGTTAAGTCACGGGTGTTAGGAAGTTTGGAACATTTTACAATGTAATGGGAAAGGAAGGCATCTACAGGGACAAAGCCAGACTAAGACTCATACAAGGAAGGAGACTGTGAAAGTTAGAAGTAGGGTGACAGCTTTAGCAGAAGACCAGTCAATAGATGACTGTGATCTCTGACATGAAGTCGTGGTAAACTGCTCTTCCTATATGTGGGATTATTTATGTATTGTTCCACTCACGGTATTGTGCCTTTTTGTTATTAATTGCCACATTACGACATGCATACTGGTCTTTCATACTGAATTTAATAGTACGTAGAATGAATCCCTTGTAATGCCACGGATTATAAATCGTAATACAATCAATATTTGTATTAGTGTTATCAGCCACAAGCAGTTCGTTAACTCAACTACCTCAAATATGCACCTTAATAACGAATAATAACTACTTTGTGTATTTCATTATGATTCAGCGCATCTGTCTCATAGTTGAGGGAGCACTTTCCACTTCCAAGTTATCGTTTTGTGGTCATCTTGGCCGTTGAGTGACATTAGGGAGGAGGAGAAGAGGTCCACTGTGGCTATGATATTTTTATGGGAGTAATATCATAGCCAGAGATCGATGTCGTTGTTGCTGTGAAGATCCAGGAGGGTGAGAGAAGCAGTGGTACCAGCGGCTGCTTCTCTCTGTTAGATAACTACAGAATGCTTCTTCTATTGATCTTTAAACATTCATACCTATTGCATGTTACTTGGTTCAAAGTTTAAATTCGTAGATGTTTAAATTGTAGATGTTAATCTGCCATTATTGATGAACGCGATAACTTTTGACTGCCTTGTTCAATCGGCATAAAAACTTCAATCTAACATTTAATTTCATTGTAATTCCTCGTCACTCTTATATTCCCTTTCTTTACACTGATAAAGAGGAAGATTGGATTTATAGAATGCCTCTCTAAGACCACGTGGCAGCTGAAACACATTTAGTTTCTTAAAACTGTTAATCTTTGCGTCATGTTTTCAACTTAGAGCCACTGCTTCTATATTTCTCTAGTTAAAGTATTTTCTCTAGTTAAGAGTATTTTTCTAGTTAAAGTATTTTTCTCTAGTTAAGAGCATTTTTCTAGTTAAGAGTATTTTTCTAGTTAAAGTATTTTTCTAGTTAAGAGTATTTTCTCTAGTAAAAGTATTTTTCTCTAGTTACCATTTTTCTCTAGTTAAAGTATTTTTTCTAGTTAAGAGCATTTTTCTCTAGTTAAGAGTATTTTTCATGAGAAAAACTGGAACCTCTGATGAACTCTGTGATTGTTCTCCTTCTCACCTAACATAACAAATCCACCAACTTTTAGTATTCATTAACAAACAGCCTCGTCCAAGCATATATATTTTTATCTGATCTAACGGGAAACAAAGTTTCATGCTGTTCTACACATAAAATTGGCAGATGTAAGTAAGTAATTAATAAGTAAGTAAGTAGTAAGTAAGTAAGTAAGTAAAGTTCATTCAGGTATACTTGTCGGTTCTTTGAACCATTCATCTACATCCTGTCTGACACAGCAACATCTTGGGATCTTGATACAAACGAATTCTTCAACACTTGACCAACCTTTGGACGAAGACCTACTTCGACTAGTGGATGGTACCACTATGACCCCCGCCTCCTGCTGCTTCACCTCTACGGCCTTGTACTGTACTTCTAACAAGATTGATGGACTGAACACATCGACTCCAGGCCGAGGGACTGATTACCTCAAACTCCTCCTCTCCTTACACCTTTCTACTTTGTATTGGACTGATGAAGCCACTGTGTGGCGAAACGTTTCCTCAATAAAGATACCCAAGTGTTGCATATGTGTCTAATTTATAAATAGTTATATAGATTATCATACATAGCAGCATAAGTGAAGAGAACCAAGGATATCCCAAAAAAGTCAACGGGACTTATTTCCATTGGGGTCCTTTTAATACCTTAATTTTATACTGTGTAGGAGATATCTTATTATTATATTTTAAAGTAGATATCTTATTATTATACTATAAAGGATATATACTAGGAATAATGTAAAAAGAGTTATTTACAGTTACATGTGTGTTAGCTAAAAAAATAAAAAATCATTCTCCTCCCTTTCTGTCGCTACATTCATTAGGTACCTTTTGGCTCTCTTCTTCAACTGGCTCATGCTATGACTGGCTTTGACATGTGCAGGCAGTCTGTTCCATTCCTTTATTGCTGTACAATAAAAAGTGTTTGAAGCCTGGCCACTGACTAACAGTACAAGGTTGTGCTCTCTTCCCCTAGTACTATGATTGCTTCAGTTCCCAGCCTTGACAAAATTAACAGCGAGATATTATGGACACTGTTTGTGAGCAATTTTATAAACTTGATTTAACTTCAGTTGTTTTACTCTGTCTTCAATACACTTACAATCTTGAATGTCGAATTATCAATTGTTCCCAAAACCTTGCCCAAGCTATCATACACCAGAGCTGAAAATTTAAAGCCGATCTAACGAGTCCTTTAATTACGAAAAAACGTCTGTTGCACCTTACCATAACCCTACGTCTGCAACAATATACCAGCAACCTGGCAATATAAGGGCTAACACAGAAGAGGTGGTTTTTCTTTTCTCGTGTATTCCTTCACCACTATGTACGATATTTACACAGTTATGTTAGTAGCTTAAGGCCAAGACAGAGCAAAGAGCCACTCATAGCAGCAAGAGGGGACTGGACCAGAGTAAGGAAGTCTGCCTCACACCCAGGTAACGGCTTGACAAAGCTCCTGGAGAGCGAAACGTTGCCACAATAAAATGTCACATTAGTTGCAAGTGTGTAGCCTTTTACCAAACAGGTTGGTGCAACATCACCTTAACTGAGATGCCAGCTGTCACCTTATTAGTTGGTTGAACTGGACAAGTAATGCAGCAGTGGGGTCCCAGAACTGCTATATTCTGAACTGCTAGTTCACTGGTCGTGAGGGCACGCCAATGAGTGTGTGATGAACGTCGAATATATTGTGACATAGTCGGCGCTCACCACAACTTCTAAAAGTTGGAAGAAAAAAAAATTGCCAGCACTTAAACTTCCACCTTCGGGATACCTAAAAATCTCGTCCTGAGGGAAAGTCTCTGAGTCGGGTATTGAGAAGACAGCAACGTGCTTACTCTCTCTCACACACAGAGCATTTTATTCTTATTTTCCAGAAAAAGGCTTTAAACTTCCGTAAGAAATGCTCTTTATGTACACTCAGGGATTGATCAATAATGCAAAAGTCGATCAAAAGTAAAAAGAATATAACTGAGATTTTTCTCTCTTCACCTCACGTAAGAGGTATTTTTTACTTACTGGTTGTCAAAGGCACTTGTTGATAGTGTGTGTGTGAATGTACTCACCTAGTTGTACTCACCTAGTTGTGGTTGCAGGGGTCGATTCATAGCTCCTGGCCCCGCCTCTTCACTGGCCGCTACTGGCTCACTCTCCCTGCGCCATGAGCTTTATCATACCTCTTCTTAAAGTGTGTGAGTGTGTACTCATCTAGTTGAGGTTGCAAGAGTCGATTCATAGCTCCTGGCCCCGCCTCTTCGCTGGTCACTACTAGGTCCACTCTCTCCCTGATCCATGAGCTTTATCATACCTCTTCTTAAAACTATGTATGGGTCCTGCCTTCACTACTGTTCCATTTTCTGACAACTCTGTGATTGAAGAAATACTTCCTAACATCCCTGTGACTCATTTAAGTTTTCAACTTCAAGTTGTGACCCCTTGTTGCTAAATGACATCTCTAAAACATTCCATTCCTATCCAGCTTGTCAATTCCATTCAGTATTTATATGTTGTTAGCATTTCCCCACCCCTATCCCCCCTGTCCTCCAGTGTCGTCAGGCCGATTTCCCTTAACCTTTCTTCGTAGGACATTCCCTTTAGCTCTGGAACTAATCTTGTTGCAAACCTTTGCACTTTCTCTAATTTCTTGACGTGCTTGACCATGTGTGGGTTCCAAACTGGTGCTGCATACTCCAGTAGGGTCCTGACGTACACGGTGTACAGAGTCTTGAACGATCTTTAGTGAGGTATCGCTATTCTTAGGTGTGTGTGTGTGTCTGTGCGTGTATGTCGTGTGTGTGTGTCTGTGCGTGTATGTCGTGTGTGTGTGTGTCGTGTGTGTGTGTGTGTCGTGTGTGTGTGTGTCGTGTGTGTGTGTGTCTGTGTCTGTATGTGTTTCTCAAAGATAAAAAATATCTAATACTGCTATGTATATATACCAAGATGGTATATCTGACAGTGAATATTCTTAGAATTAACTTAAATCACTATTATTAATGTAGTATTGAAGAAAATAGACATAGGAAAGGCAGCCTTAATAAACTACATGCATTCGGTAAGCTTAAAAAACTAGAAAATTAACAAACTAACAAACTACCTATTCACAATCATCTTCTTTCAAAGAGGAAGCAAATAATTAAGACTCAGTCAGAGCAGCTGGCAGTGTTCTTCTGTTTCAGTGAGAGCTTTTAAAATTAGAATCTCTTGCTTGGTTGATCATGCAGAATATCGGAGGAGACCAAAACTCCAAGAAATATGGCTATTGAAGTCTATAACGTCAGTCATAGTTAGAGTAGGGATAGAGACACTACAGCAGCATCCAGGGGACCATGATAGTCGGAGATGAAACAGAAACATCACAGCAGCATCCAGGGGACCATGATAGTCGGAGAGGAAACAGAAACATCCCAGCAGCATCCAGGGACTTTACCGGAAGATCATCCACAAGGCACGATCACCATTACCCTTGTATAAGCAGAGGTGCAAGAGCGATACAAGTTTAGCAAACGAGAGACACAAGAGCTAGCTGAGAGTGTATATCCAGATGTACAAGAGTGAGACAAGAGTGTACATTCACAGTTACAAGAGCAAGACAAGATACTCTTAATTGAATTTCCTGGTACAAGAGGAGACGAGGCTCAGACAGCAGCACTTACCTTCATTCACACTAGAGCTTTGTGTAAAGTTGTGAGGCTCCTGCCTTGTTCAAGTGCTATAACTTTAGACCTCCAGGAATGAGAAGGGCACTTATCCTATACTCTTATCCTTCACAATGTGATTTACTCAGGCCCCGGCTTCTCTAACACTTTACCCCTGGCTTCTCTAACACTTCACTCCCGGCTTCTCTAACACTTTACTCCCGGCTTCGCTAACACTTTACTCCTGGCTTCACTAACACTTTACTCCTGGCTTCCCTAACACTTCACTCCCGGCTTCTCTAACACTTTACTCCCGGCTTCTCTAACACTTCACTCCCGGCTTCTCTAACACTTTACTCCTGGCTTCTCTAACACTTTACTCCCGGCTTCTCTAACACTTTACTCCCGGCTTCTCTAACACTTTACTCCCGGCTTCTCTAACACTTTACTCCCGGCTTCTCTAACACTTTACTCCCGGCCTCTCTAACACTATACCCTCGGCTTCTCTAACACTTTACCCCCGGCTTCTCTAACACTTTACTATCTGCTTCTCTAACACTTTACTCCCGGCTTCTCTAACACTTTACCCCCGGCTTCTCTAACACTTTACTCCCGGCTTCTCTAACACTTTACTATCTGCTTCTCTAACACTTTACTCCCGGCTTCTCTAACACTTTACTCCCGGCTTCTCTAACACTATACCCCCGGCTTCTCTAACACTTTACCCCCGGCTTCTCTAACACTTTACTCCCCGCTTCTCTAACACTTTACACCCGGCTTCTCTAACACTTTACTCCAGGCTTCTCTAACACTTTACTCCCGGCATCTCTAACACTTTACTCCCGGCCTCTCTAACACTATACCCTCGGCTTCTCTAACACTTTACCCCCGGCTTCTCTAACACTTTACTATCTGCTTCTCTAACACTTTACTCCCAGCTTCTCTAACACTTTACCCCCGGCTTCTCTAACACTTTACTCCCGGCTTCTCTAACACTTTACTATCTGCTTCTCTAATACTTTACTCCCGGCTTCTCTAACACTTTACTCCCGGCTTCTCTAACACTATACCCCCGGCTTCTCTAACACTTTACCCCCGGCTTCTCTAACACTTTACTCCCGGCTTCTCTAACACTATACCCCCGGCTTCTCTAACACTTTACCCCCGGCTTCTCTAACACTTTACTCCCGGCTTCTCTAACACTTTACACCCGGCTTCTCTAACACTTTACTCCCGGCTTCTCTAACACTTTACACCCGGCTTCTCTAACACTTTACACCCGGCTTCTCTAACACTTTACACCCGGCTTCTCTAACACTTTACTCCCGGCTTCTCTGACACTTTACTCCCGGCTTCTCTGACACTTTACTCCCGGCTTCTCTAACACTTTACACCCGGCTTCTCTAACACTTTACTCCCGGCTTCTCTAACACTTTACACCCGGCTTCTCTAACACTTTACTCCCGGCTTCTTTGACACTTTACTCCCGGCTTCTCTGACACTTTACTCCCGGCTTCTCTAACACTTTACTCCCGGCTTCTTTGACACTTTACTCCCGGCTTCTCTGACACTTTACTCCCGGCTTCTCTAACACTTTACTCCCGGCTTCTCTAACACTTTACACCCGGCTTCTCTGACACTTTCCTCCCGGCTTCTCTAACACTTTACACCCGGCTTCTCTAACACTTTACACCCGGCTTCTCTAACACTTTACACCCGGCTTCTCTAACACTTTACTCCCGGCTTCTCTGACACTTTACTCCCGGCTTCTCTGACACTTTACTCCCGGCTTCTCTAACACTTTACACCCGGCTTCTCTAACACTTTACTCCCGGCTTCTCTACCACTTTACACCCGGCTTCGCTAACACTTTACACCCGGCTTCTCTAACACTTTACACCCGGCTTCTCTAACACTTTACTCCCGGCTTCTCTAACACTTTACACCCGGCTTCTCTGACACTTTACTCCCGGCTTCTCTAACACTTTTCACCCGGCTTCTCTAACACTTTACTCCCGGCTTCTCTAACACTTTACACCCGGCTTCGCTAACACTTTACTCCCGGCTTCTCTAACACTTTACCCCGGCTTCTCTAACACTTTACTCTCTGCTTCTCTAAAACTTTACTTCCGGCTTCTCTAACACTATACCCTCGGCTTCTCTAACACTTTACCCCCGGCTTCTCTAACACTTTACTCCCGGCTTCTCTAACACTTTACTCCCGGCTTCTCTAACACTTTACTCCCGGCTTCTCTAACACTTTACTCCCGGCTTCTCTAACACTTTACTCCCGGCTTCTCTAACACTTTACTCCTGGCTTCTCTAACACTTTACTCCTGGCTTCTCTAACACTTTACTCCCGGCTTCTCTAACACTTTACTCCCGGCTTCTCTAACACTTTACCCTCGGCTTCTCTAACACTTTACTCCCGGCTTCTCTAACACTTTACTCCCGGCTTCTCTAACACTTTACTCCCGGCTTCTCTAACACTTTACTCCCGGCTTCTCTAACACTTTACCCCCGGCTTCTCTAACACTTTACTCCCGGCTTCTCTAACACTATACCCTCGGCTTCTCTAACACTTTACCCCCGGCTTCTCTAACACTTTACTCCCGGCTTCTCTAACACTTTACTCCCGGCTTCTCTAACACTTTACTCCCGGCTTCTCTAACACTTTACTCCCGGCTTCTCTAACACTTTACTCCGGCTTCTCTAACACTTTACTCCTGGCTTCTCTAACACTTTACTCCTGGCTTCTCTAACACTTTACTCCCGGCTTCTCTAACACTTTACTCCCGGCTTCTCTAACACTTTACCCCGGCTTTCTAACACTTTACCCCGGTTTCTCTAACACTTTACTCCCGGCTTCTCTAACACTTTACTCCCGGCTTCTCTAACACTTTACTCCCGGCTTCTCTAACACTTTACCCCGGCTTCTCTAACACTTTACCCCCGGCTTCTCTAACACTTTACCCCCGGCTTCTCTAACACTTTACCCTCGGCTTCTCTAACACTTTACCCCCGGCTTCTCTAACACTTTACCCCCGGCTTCTCTAACACTTTACTCCCGGCTTCTCTAACACTTAGTCCAAAGTATTATAATGATGGAATGTTTTCGGTGCATACATAATTACAAGAGAATGTATCAGTGTTTATGCATCAAGGATTGAAATATATCAAACCTGTGTCTTGACTGTGTTCTTGGCTGTGTTATAACTATATCTTGACTGTGTTCTTGACTGTGTCTTGACTGTGTATTGACTGACGTTTTACTGCGTCATAACTGTGTCCTGACTGTGTTCTTGACTGTGTTCTTGGCTGTGTTATAACTATGTCTTGACTGTGTTCTTGACTGTGTCTTGACTGTGTTCTTGAATGTGTTCCTGGCTGTGTCTTGTTTGTATATTGAGTGTGTCTTGATTGTGTCAAGACTTTACATAAACTTTGTGTTTGTTGTTTATTACTGTGTTTTTACTGTGTTTTAACTGCTTCTTGGTCGTCTTAACCGTATCTTCACTATATCATATAAGGAAGGTGCACTCTACCCTAACATGGAAAATTTCTAATTATCCTAATTTCAATATTATTTTTTACTGAATCTGTTAGAGATAAGGATATTACAAATGCAATTTAATTGCATAATGCTTAACAAAGTTATACCCAAATTATATTCTACAAATTTCTTCGAGGCAAATTTATCATCTATGTCTTGGAGTAATCCTACAAGACATAGGTAAAGGGCTGATGAAGCCACTGTGTGGCGAAACGTTTCCTCAATAAAGATACCCAAGTGTTGCATATGTGTCTAATTTATCAACTTGTCGGTTCTATTAACCATTTATCTACATTCCTGTCAGACACAGCAACATCTTGGGATCTTAACGACCATCATAATACGCAGCCGAGTCTGCGTCAACGAATCTACATTATAATTGGTTCTTACAATAAATAATGGAAAATAAACCAGCACTTCCATGATTCCATACTACCCACACTTCAATCAAGTTGTGCATATTCAATGTCTTCAAAATATGTCATTAACTTCTTAGAGTAAAATACTATTAAAAAGTATTGCAGTAACGACTCTGCTGAACTAGGTTGTGATAAAACTTAGTTTATTTTGAAAAGTCAGTATGTATATATATATATATATATATATATATATATATATATGCAAAAAGATCACAGTAAACAGGTGATATCAAAATATGCAAGAAAACCACTATGAAAAATAGAAGAATTCCAAGCGCTTTCGTGACTACTCACATTATCAAGGAACTATAACAGGAAACATAACAAGAAGGGCTTATATAAGGGCGAGACTACACTCACAGTCACATCACACTAACAAAGACTACACCTCACAGTAGCGTAACATCGCACGACTCTGTGAAGAGGAAAATAAGAAAGGACCTGAAACTCTTCCCAAGAATTAAGATTAGTCCAATTTATCATTAAATTCTTCCCAAATTTTATTAATTATAAATGAATCCAATTTATATAAACCAAAAGAAATATTCATATTATTTTCAAAACTGCTTTTAATGAAACATGATTCTATTATATTTCTCTCAACCATGGACTTGCTTGATACAACCTTCTCAGCATTTTGAAAATCAATTGGATGGTTAAAATCTCTCACATGAATAAATAGAGCATTAGAATCTTGTCCAGTTCTAATGCTATATTTATGTTGTTTTAATCTTAGTTCAAGACTTTTACCAGTTTGACCATAATAAACTTTATCGCATATTTTAGGGAATCTTATAGACACATCCGTCAGCATTTTGGGGGGAATTTTTTATCAAAAGTCTTTTTACTGTATCAAGATTTTTAAATACAACTTTGATATTAAAATTCTTAAGATTGCTTAACACTATCCTTCCCAATAGAGCTAAGTGGTATAGATATGTTGATGATATTTTGTGCCTTATGCCTAAGAATGTAGACATAAACCATTTCCTTGTTAAATTAAATAGCTTAGCTCATTCTATAAATTTTACTGTTGAATTCGAAGTAAATAACTCATTGCCCTTCCTAGATGTTTTTATTATTAAGGGTAACATTGATTTTAAATTTAAAATTTACAGAAAACCTACAAATAATTGTTCCTATGTACACTATTACTCTTCACATCAAGATAGAGTTAAAGTGTCGGTTTTTCTTCAATGTTTTTGAGAGCTTTACGTATTTGTAGTCCAGAGTTCATAGATGAAGAAATCTCTAAAATTTATGAAATAGCTAATGATTTAAAATACCAAGAAACATAATTGATAAATCTTTTAAAATAGCTAGGAATACTTTTACAATCCAAAGGGACAACCAACCTTATTCAACCAAAAATATGTTGGTTCTCCTTACCATGAAAACTTGGTTGATATGCCTTCCTTTCTTAAGAATTTTAATATCAAAGTTGTATTTAAAAATCTTGATACAGTAAAAAGACTTTTGATAAAAAATTCCCCCAAAATGCTGACGGATGTGTCTATAAGATTCCCTGTAAAATATGCGATAAAGTTTATTATGGTCAAACTGGTAAAGTCTTGAACTAAGATTAAAACAACATAAATATAGCATTAGAACTGGACAAGATTCTAATGCTCTATTTATTCATGTAGAGATTTTAACCATCAATTGATTTTCAAAATGCTGAGAAGGTTGTATCAAGCAAGTCCATGGTTGAGAGAAATATAATAGAATCATGTTTCATTAAAAGCAGTTTTGAAAATAATATGAATATTTCTTTTGGTTTATATAAATTGGATTCATTTATAATTAATAAAATTTGGGAAGAATTTAATGATAAATTGGACTAATCTTAATTCTTGGGAAGAGTTTCAGGTCCTTTCTTATTTTCCTCTTCACAGAGTCGTGCGATGTTACGCTACTGTGAGGTGTAGTCTTTGTTAGTGTGATGTGACTGTGAGGTGTAGTCTCGCCCCTTATATAAGCCCTTCTTGTTATGTTTCCTGTTATAGTTCCTTGATAATGTGAGTAGTCACGAAAGCGCTTGGAATTCTTCTATTTTTTCATAGTGGTTTTCTTGCATATATATATATATATATATATATATATATATATATATATATAATTATTTCCCAGTAAAAGTGGGCCTTTGACAAGGATGTGTGATGTCACCGTGGTTGTTCAATATATTTATAGATGGAGTTGTAAGAGAAGTGAATGCGAGGGTCTTGGCAAGAGGTGTGGGGTTAAAAGATAAAGAATCAAATACAAAGTGGGAGTTGTCACAGTTGCTTTTTGCTGATGACACTGTGCTTTTGGGAGATTCTGAAGAGAAGTTGCAGAGGTTGGTGGATAAATTTGGTAGGGTATGTAAAATATGAAAATTGAAAGTGAATATAGGAAAGAGTAAGGTGATGAGGATAACAGAAAGATTAGGTGACGATAGTTTGAATATCTGCATTTATCTACATTGAACTGCATCTGCCACTTTTCTGACCAGGAATTGAGTTTGTCTAAATCCTCCTGAAGTTCCCTGACTTCTACGTTTGAATGAATTATCCTACCTATCTTCGTGTCATTGGCGAATTTGCTCATATCACTAGTAATTCCCTCATCAAGGTCATTGATATATATATTATAAACAACAACAGGCCTAAGACTGATCCCTGTGGAACGCCACTTGTTACAGATCGCCACTCGGATTTAGCCCCATTTAAGCACACTCTCTGCTTCCTATTGGTGAGCCATGACTCGATTCATAACAGCACTTTTCCCCCAATCCCATGAGCTGCCACT
>WNWK01043978.1:0-15286 GCA_009830355.1 Cherax destructor | reverse complement strand
GACATTCATCAACCCCCCCTTCTACACCTGCCACACCTACAACCATAATTGCACATACTCCCTCTGCTCTCCTGCAACATACCCCCCTTCTTCACCCACCACACCTGCAACACACCCCCTTCCCCTCCTACCACACCAGCAACGCACCCCTTCTCCACCTACCACACCTGCAACACCCCCCTTCATCGCCCACCACACCTGCAACACACCCCGTTCCCCAAACCTACCACACCTGCACAACCCCTCTCCCCCCACCACACCTGCAACACACCCCGTTCTTCACCTACCACACACACCCTTCTCCATCCGCCACACCTGCAACACAGCCACTTCTCCACCCACAATACCTGCAACACACCTTCTTCACCAACCACACCTGCAACACACACCACTCTCCACCCATCACACCTAGAACACACCCCTTCTCCATCCACCACATCTACAACACACTCCTTTATCCACCCACCACACTTGCAACACACCCCTTTCTCCACCCATCACACCTGCAATACACCACCTTCTCCACCCACCACACCTGCAACACACCATTTCCTCCACCGACCACACTTGCAGCGCAACCCCTTCACCACCCATCACACCTGCAATACACCACCTTATCCACCCACCACACCTGCAACACACCATTTCCTCCACCCACCACATCTGCAACGCACCACCTCCTCCACCCACGACACCTGCAACACACCCCTTCTCCACTCACCACACCTGAAACGCACAGTCTCCACCCCACCACAGCTGCAACACACCTCCACCCGTAACACCTGCAAAACACCTCCTCCACCCACCACACCTGCAACACACCTCTTCCACCCACCACACCTGCAACATACTGCCTCCCCCACCCATCACACCTGCAACACACTTCCTCTTGAAGGTTTATGAAAGGAGTCAGACAGTGGGATACACCGAGCAGATATTTAGGACTGTTATCTCAACAATAGTTCATAATATGCCTGAGAGAGGTGGCCTTGTGACAGCTCCTCATGCAAACAACTTCCTGGTTGATGTTTGTAAGTCCTTCCACGTCACTTGCCTCAGATTTCTCAAGCCGATTGCCATTCACATTAATTTAGCTCATTAGCGTCCAACCAGGAACCTAACTGAGCAAAATTGCATTTGCAGAAGTGCATCGAAGCACCAATTATGTTGCAACGTGCATTTGCAATAGATCACTCGGAAAAATGCATGAGACGTGGAGGTAAACAACTTATAAGGAGTTCGATGAAAATTTGTCACGAAATATGTTTCGATCTCTACGGAATCCGAGATGTAGCCTTCCATAATTAATATCCCTCATCCCACTATAACTCAACCCACGCTAAAGGAACAGTGCAGGGTGCAGCATGAGTTTTTAATGCAGTGTAATGAATACGTAACGTGTACCTGCAGCTTAACAACCTCTAAAGGCCTAGAAGCTTAGATCTTCGCTTCTACAATGGACAGGAACTTGAATTCAATCCCGAAAATTATTCACCAAAATAAAAATAACACCATCCTACTCTTTGAGATGTGTGAACTTATTAGCCAAGTTTTCCCCCTTCAGAATCCAACATTTGTTAACTAATTCATGTTCTACCTTAACTAACACTCTTCCGCGAGACACCAACAGATCTTCAGTGTGATTCTGTAACGTTTTATGAAAAGTTCTCATTGCTTCACAAAGTGTACTAAAATATCCTGAAATTTAGTGATCAAATAAATTTTATATTAGTCAAATTACCCTGTAAACAATTCAGTGACGTTCCAAACATTCCTTTGACACAAACTGATTAGAAATAACATTCGTAAGTATTTTGGATAATTCTAATATAACAATTTTCAAAATATCTGGTAGAAATATGCTTGGAATTGGTGAAGATTTATATAGACAACGTTTTGCCCCTCAGTGGACGCTGTCATCATAATATAAAACAACAATGTGCTTGAAAGGTATATGGAGCATGATTTACCCCCACAATCTCGCCGCTCATTAATCCGTTCACTCATCATGAATTGGTTACAGAGATTAATAAGTTAAGATGGAAGAGAGGGCGCCAAGGTGAACCATCTCTTAAAACTGTGTTCGAAAGTTTTCAAAGTTTTTAAACCCCTGAATTGGGAAGACACAGGAATAAACAATACTGACATGCATTTATGAAGCTTAAACCCAGTCCACTACACGACGCTTATTAAGGCTGCATCTCAACTTTTACATAATCAGAAAATAAATAAATAAATTTATATAAACGTACGTATATATATATATATATATATATATATATATATATATATATATATATATATATATATATATATATATAAATATATATATGTCTGGATTAGGGGAAAACTTGCTATTTTGGCTTAAATAAAAGCTCACCTTTTCATATAAGACAAGTGAAAATTTGTGTATGCAATAATTTCGCCAAAATCATTCTGAACACAACGAAAATAATATATTCATTGTGTTTTTTATTATTAAATTAATGTTAACGTATCAAAAATATTTAGTTGGGTTAGGCTAAATTAAATTGCGTTTGATGTAATAAGGTTAGGTAGGTTTTCAAAGTTTTCTGGTACAAAATTAAAAATTTTTACTTAACATAAATGAAAAAATATATCTTTTAAACGTATAAGAGAAAATTTTAGAAAGGACTTAATTTTAGATGAGTTCTTGCTAATTGACGGGGTTGTTGAGGTGGTTTGGACATGTAGAGAGAATGGAACAGACAGAGGACTTCAAGTGTATAAATCTGTAGTGGAGGGAAGGGGGTAGGGGTCGGCCTAGGAAAGGTTGGAGGGAGGGGGGAAAGGAATTTGTGTCGAGGGGCTTGGACTTCCAGCAAGCATGTGTGAGCGTATTTGATAAGTGAATGGAGGCATATGGTTTTAATACTTGACGTGCTGTTGGAGGTGAGCAAAGAACATTTATGAAAGGATTCAGGAAACCGGCAGGCCGGACTTGAGTTCTGGGGATGGGAAGTACAGTGCCGGCACTCTGAAGGAGGGGTGTTAATGTTGCAGTTTTTATAACTGAGTGTAAAGCACCCTTCTGGCAAGACAGTGATGGATGAATGATGATAAAGTTTTTCTTTTTTGGCCACCCTGCCTTGGTGGGAATCGGCCGATGTGTTAATAATAAAAATATATATATATATATATATATATATATATATATATATATATATATATATATATATATATATATATATATGTCGTGCCGATTAGGTAAAACTTCTATTTTGGCTTAAATAGCAACGCTACCTTGCCATATATGACAAGTGAAAATTTGTGTTGCTATTTCCCAAAAATCATTCTGAACACAACGAAAAAAAAATATTTCATTGTGTTTGTTTATTATTAAATTAATGTTAACGTATCTAAAATATATTTAGTTGGGTTAGGCTAAATTAAATTGCGCTTGTTGTAATAAGGTTAGGTAGGTTTTCAAAGTTTCTCTTGGTAAAAAATTTAAAAAATTTTTTACATTAAATAAATTAAAAAAAATATATCTTTAAAGAAAAGAAAAATTTTAGAAAGGACTTAATTTTTTTTGGTTTTTGCTAATTGACCAGTTTTACCTAATCAACACAAAATATATATATATATATATATATATATATATATATATATATATATATATATATAAAGGTAAGATTGCGGGGTGTCTTTTTTTTTCTGTCTCAAAACCAAAAAATTCCACATTAGACAGAGAGTATTTGTTTTATTAAATTTAAAAATCCCCATTCTTTTATAATTTTTGGGTTGTTTTCACCCTCGTGGCAGTTAGTGTTGTGTGTTTGGGAAGCAGAGTGGTTGATGTTGTTGTTTGTTGGTTTGGGTTTGGGATGTTGAGGCCGTCAGCTGTTGAAGGGGTTTTTTAAGTTTTTTGGGGTGAAGTTATGGCGGGTTATTGGTGTCTGGGGGGAAAGGGTTGAAAGGATTGCTTGCTAAAATTTTTTAAATCATTTTTTGTGGTTGTTTGTTGAATGGAGCTTTTTTCAAGTGTTGAGCTATTTTTTGGGAGTTTGTTGAAATTTAAATGAATTTTGTTGGCGTTTAGTGTTTTTTTAGTGGTTGTTTGGTGTCGTAGAATGGCTGTATGTAAAAAAGGAATGTTTGTTGAAGTGGAAAAGACTGTTTGATAATTCGTGTGTTTTTATGAATTATTTTTTTGTTGGGTAATTTGTGCATTTTCTCCCTTGGTGACAAGTTTTTGTTGAGTTCTTTTATCTTCACTGTCGTAAGAATCGGGGTCTTTACACTTTGCCAATAAAAATTTAAACAAATTGGCCATTTTTACTAATTTTTCATACTATTACTTTTTCCCTTTTTTTTATTACCAGTTTTTACTGATTCACAATTTAATTTTTAATTCTTTTACTACTAATCTGTTAACCGCTAAAATTTCCTTAAAAGGCCTTCCAAATTTTACCTTCCCCAAAGTCTCTGTTTGTTTTCCAAGTGCCGGCCCTTTATGCTGTGCCCCCCCAAAGGATCGTCTTTTGTTTTTTGGCCCCTTTTTTATTGTTGCTTTTTTCTAAAAAAATTTAGGGTAGGGGTATTTTTCAGGGGAAATTTTTTAGGTTTTTTAATGTTTATGTCTTTTAAATTTTTTTTGGGGAGTTGTTTTTTCAATGGCTTTTCGGGTTAAAAATTTTGTTAAAAAAAGGGCTTTTTTTTGGTTATTAAAGGCTTGCAGTTTAAAAAAGGATTTTACTGAAAGTGGTTGGCCAAAGTGGTTGTGGAGAAGTGGTTGGCAGGAATTTGTACGGGTGGGGAAGCGAAGGGTTTTGGGAGAAGGGGTTTGTAAGCGGGGGTTTGGAAAAGGGGTTGACAGAAAGGGGTTTTACGGAATTTGTGAAGAGAAGGGTTTTGGGAAGAAATGGGGAAAGGAAAATGTTTAAGAAAGGGTTTGTAAAAAGGGGAAAAGAATGGGGGAAGGAATATTTGAAGGGGGGGGGTAAAAAGGGGAAAAACAGAGTTTAAAGGAAGGGTTAGTCAAAAGGGGGGCAGAAAGTGGTTGGCAAGAAGGGGTTTGAAAAATTTCGGGAATTTGTACAAAAATGGTTGGGGAAAAATTTTTGGGAAAAATTTGTAAAAAAGGGTTTTGGCAAAATGGGTCGGAAAGGGGGGAAAAGGGGTTGGGGAAAAAGGGTAGGGAAAAATTTTAAAAAAAGGGAGTACAAAATTTTACAAAGTTTTCAGGAAGGGGAACAAGGGGAGGAAGGGTTTGGCAATTTAGGGGAAGAATGGTTTAAAGAATGGTTAAAAGGGGGTTTATGCGGGGGGTTTGGACAAGGGAGTGAAGAGAAGGGGGTTTTTAAAATTTTAAAATTTTTTAAAAATTTTTTGGGGAAAAACTATTAAAGAAATTTAAATTGAAGAAAATCTTTGGGAATTTAGACCTTAACTTTTGAAGGGCAAATTCTTAATGGTAAAACTTTTTCTCAAATAAATTTTATTTGGAATTTTTTATTAAATAGTTTTGAGGATATTTTTTGGGGTTCATGAATATTCTTTAATTTATTTTTTTTCAAATTTTTTCTTTTTAAAGCTTCGGGTTTCTTAAACTTTCTTTAACTAATTTTTTCCTTTTAAACCCCCCCAAATTTATTTTTAAAAACCCTTCCCTTTCTTTTTTTCCCCCCCGTCCCCCCTTAAACCCCCCCTTTTTTTTAATCTTTTTCCCTTCGGAGAAACTTTGGGGAACCCTTCCCGGGGGTTTTTAATTAGTTTTTAATTGTACTTTCCCCTTTTAAATTTATTTTTTGGGGGAATTCCTTTAGAGAAAATTTTTTGCCCCCCCGGTGTGTTCGTTGCTGCTTTTTCCCAAAAGGGTTTTTTGGCCCTTTAAATCCCCCTTTTTTTCCTTTAAAATTGTCCCCTTTTGCCCCCTTTTTGCCCTTTGCTTCCAATGATTTTTTTTTTTTTTCCCCAGATTTTCCCTCTTTCTCTTCTCCCAAAGGGGCCTTGTTTTTTTAAATTTCCAAATGGCCCCTCTTGTTTTTTCCAAAGGGGTTCCCTTTATTCCTTCCAGATTCCCCGGGGGTTTCCCCAGATTTTCCCCTTTTTGGGGTTTTCCCAACCTTTTGGGTTCCTTAATTTTTGGCCCCCTTCCAGATTGCCCCTTTTGTTTTTTTTTTCCCTTTTGGTTCCCTTTCCCGATTTCCTTGGGGGGTTTCCTTAAGGCTTCCTTGTTGGGTTCCTTCCGATGTGTTTTGTTGGGTTTTAATGTTCCTTGGGGGTTTTAATTTGGTGTTTTTTTGGGGCCCTTAATTGCCCCATTTTTCACTTGTGTTCTTTTGGGTTTTTCCGCTTTTATTTTTTTGTTTACCATTTGGTTAATTCGTTTTCCTTCCCATTTGTCCTGTATTCTCCCCTTGACTGTTCCCAGTTAGGACTTGGCCAGTTGGCAAGTTACTTCTTTACGGGAAAGGGGGAAAAAAAATTTTTAAAGAGGGACCCTGTTTAAACCCAAAAGCGTAAAATTGGGAAAGTAGAGAAATACAAAATACCTTTCTTATAAAAATTTTCGGGAAAGGGAAATAATTTAGGGGGCCTTTTTATTAGGGGGGAAAAAGGGAATACATTGACATCAAAGGGGTAAAACACTTTTTAAATACGATATAATCTGTCTTAAAATTAACATCCAAATTTAGCGAGTTGGGCCCCCTTTGACGTAACTCCAACTCTGGGGGGTTTTAATATTTATAGAATTCCCGAAAATATGTGGGGAATGAAACAAGGAATTTTTTTGTGGCAACGTTTTGCCTGCAGGTTTTTTTCGGTTTTCCCCGGGGAACGAAACGTTGCCACAATAAAATGTCACATTATTTTTCATTTTTGCCCTTTTTCTTTCGGGGGGATGGACCCCAATTGACTTTTAAATTTTCCCCAAACGGGCCCGAAAGTCGGGTAAGGTTTTCCATGTGGGGGGTATTTGTGTATTGTTCCAGTCACGGGTTTTGTGCAAATTTTTTTTTTTTAGGTGGAATAGTCCCCCCAGAAGGGGGGTAGTTCGTGCTGACTATGACGGGGGGCATCCTTGTTGATCGTTGAGATGTGGTGCCCAGGTGGTGGGAGCTGATAGATGGGTCCACTCAATAACACGTGGCAAGTATTTTCCCCCACCTCCCCAGCACGAAAACCCCCGGGGGGAACATGAGCAGTTGGGAGGGGTGAGTGGCAGAAGAGAGACTTTCTTTTTCCCAACTGAATTACTCGGAATTTTTCCTTCAGCCTCGAAAAATAAAAACGCACAGAAGGTAACAATCACTAGTTAACAGCCCAACATATCTTACCAACAGGGGGATTTTTAGTGAAGTGAGTCTAAACGACGCCAGCTTACAAAGAAGCTGTCCAGATAACTCGGCGGTAAACTCAACAATCTCTGGCAAACTACCTTTCCCCAAAAACACTACCTTAGTTTTTACCCCTTTACATAACCGGGACGTTTTTCCCCTTAATTCCGGTTCTGAAAATTTTAAATTTTTTTGTTTTCTCCCCTTTTTCCCCCTTTTCCCCTCTTGTCAAAAATAATAATAATAATAATAATAATAATAATAATAATAATAATAATAATAATAATAATAATAATAATAATAATAATAATAATAATAATAATAATAATAATCTTTATTTCTACAAATCATGATACAACGTATAAGCATTTGATAGAATAAAAAACACGCAAGGGGGCTTATTTTCGGTCCCCCGTTTAGATGGATTTTAAAAAGGGCCCCTTAAAAACCCCCGGGGAGATGGGGGTTTTACCGCTACGTACAAAAACCGATTTATCAATATTCTACAATTACCCTTTTTTTCGTGAAAAAGAGGGCATCATCTTTTCAGGTCACGGGCAGAAATTTAAAAAATTTGGGTGTCTCAGGTTTAAATCATTCAAAAAGATTATTTTACAGCGCCTAATAATATAATAAAATTGTTAATAATGAAATCTCTGGCCCACAGCTGGTAAGCCATCTTTTACCTTTTTGTATGTTTTCTTTTAAAAAAAAGACCTTAATAAAAAAGGGAAAAATTTCAAAGTCACGAACACTAATTTTATTTTTTTAATAAAAAGACTAATTTGGACATTCCCCCCCAAAAATAATTGAACCTTCCACTAGGGGAAACCCCCCGCTTGGGGGTTGCACTGAAAAAACCCCCCTTATATTTCTCAGGGCCATACATTAACGGAAATTTTATTTTGCATTATCTTATTGCCTTAGGGGGGTTTTTGCAATCAAACTTGACGCTCAGAATTATTGCATGAAAAAACCCGATTGTTTTCCCAATTTTTTTCCCCAGAAAGCAAATTTTGGGGTTATTCAAAAAAATTTTTTTAATGACCAATTTTTAAATAATTTGTAAGGAATAAAAAAGGTTAAAACCCCCTTTTTAAAATTCATTTTTTCACAATGGTCTTCCCCGGATATTATCCTGCATTTTGGAAATTTTTAAAAAAAAAATATCCTAGTAAAGTCAAGCAAGTAACTAAGTGTGTCAAAAAGTTCTAAAATTTACGAAACCAATTTAATTAATAATTTGCCAATTAAAACTTACAACCCAAAAACATGACTAAGTTTTCCCCAAGAAAAACACATAGCATTAAAAAACAAAATTAAAAAATTTTAAAACACTGCATTAAAAAAACAAAAAGCATTAAAAAACACTAGCATTAAACACAATAGCATTAAACACACTAGCATTAAACAAAATGGGATTAAAAAACACTAGCATTAAACAACAATAGCATTAAACACACTAGCATTAAAAGTTTAAAGCTGACCGGAAGATACAAACTCCGAGTAATGTAGAGAATGAAAAAAGAAGCACCAGTACAGCCTACTCCCAAAAGTTTCGTTAAATTCACACAATGTCTTGGCCATTAAAGAATAATGAAGTTCGCAAACCTTTGGGGGGCATATAGCTCTTGTGAAACTGGAGACATTCAGATCTGATCCACAAGGAAGGATAAGTCTAGTTCCTTGATCACCCCCCCTCACTGGCCTCTGGGCACCACTCTTCAAGAAGCAGGTTAGTAAGATTTGTCAAAAAACGGGACATGTTTCTAAGGGGGGTCTTACTAAAAATGCCCCGACTGGAGCTTTTGGTCATTTGCCCGAGGCCTTCTTGCTTCCCAATTCACCCTTTAAAATTATGGTTTGATTATACCTATTTGATTCAAAAATATAATCCATTTAAGCAATGCAAATTATTATACCGTATTGATAATAAATTGGGAAAAAATGGCACCTACATGCCCATTAACAAAGCAACCCTTTTGGGGAAATTTTATCATTTTCCTGTAATTTTTTGTAAGAACTGATAGAAATAGTGTAGGTATGTATCTTTAATGTTTTTTTATAAGTGTTGTGTCACGGGAAAAACCAAATTTTCTATAATTTCCTTATATACTGTAAGTTGATTAAGAAAGGAAATGTTTTTATAATTTTGGGAAAAATTAATAATTCAATAATGAAAAGTATTAACACCGGAATTGTTATTGAATTATTTAAGAAGATTTATTGGTACCCCAAAAATTTTTTTTTTTTTGGGGGGGGGGTAATAAAAGTCATATGGCATATTGTGTAATTATCTAATCGTGTTGTAATTAATCGTGCATAATGGGCTGATAAAAATAGTATTAGCATAAATTTGTTATTTTAAATGTTAATATGAATAGATCTTGAAAACAAACCAGTGTTTTAAAATATCATTCCTGAATCTGAATTTTCCAACCATTGCGCGAGTCCTGTCTTGGCTAGATATTTTTAGCACTATTTACATTCCATTTATTTATTTCTGTTTTCCATTTATACACCTCAATCATACCCCCTCCTAATTTACGCCTTTCTAGAGGATGCAGATTCGGGGCCCTCATTATCCTCATGGGGAAAAATTTTTGATACATGGGATCAACTTTGTCATCCTTTTGTACCTTCTATTCTGTAATACGGTGACTAGAACTGTGCAGCATAATCTAAATGAGGCCAAACCCAAATACAGTAGAGTTGAAAAACAACCTGAGGATTTTTGATATGAACCAAAGGATTTTCGTTTACCCAACACTTATGCACTGTTTTCTTTTTTTCAGATTACTGCTAACCAGAACTCCTAAACCTTTTTGAATTAGTAATATAAAGATCTAATTATTTGTTTATATGGGTTTTTTTCCGTCCAAGTTTAGAACTTTGCATTTTATTAAACGACTGACTTTCCACCCCTCATCATCATTCAAATCTTTGGGGGCTCTAATGTCTTTATTAGAATGAATTGGACGGCCTATTTTGGTGTCATCAGCAAACTTGCTATTTATTCCCATCTATGTCGTTTTTGTGTTTGGGAAAAAAAAGGGGCCCCAAACGACCCTATGGAACACCACTTTTACGTGCCCTACTTGATTTCTCCCCCTTTATGTAAACTCTCTGCTACCATTTTCAACCATGCCTCACCCAGGAAAAAATTTCCCCCCCTATTCCGTGTGCCTTAATTTTCCACAATAGCCTTAGATGGGGGAAATCTACAAAAGCCCTTTCAATTCATATAAAAAATCATATTCAATACCATGTCTACCTCCTCAAATACCTTAGTGAAAAAATTAGTAAACGTAGCTAGGGAAAGCCCATTTGTAAAACTGTTTGGGGATTCATTAATCAATTTATGCCTCGTCAATTATTGATTCCAAAATTTTCCCACTATGGAGGTAAGGCTTATTGGTCTATATTCGAAGCTAAGGGCCTGTCACCTGCCTTGTAAAAAGGTACTACATTTGCCACTTTCCACTTGTCTGGCACCAATGATGTTCCGGACTCCTTCCCCAATCTACCTGGATCTACTGCCTATCTACCAACTATAATGCTTGGAATTTTGCCCCCCCTGCAGCCCCCCCCCCTAACCCCAACATGCACCAAACCTAAGGACCATCACCAACCCTATGTCCCCCGGTCCTCAGAGGTAGGTTATGAGAAACCCTGTTGTTCATGTTGGCCCCCGGGGATCGCAGGTAGCCATGCGTTCTGCTCGTCTGTTCTAAATGAAATTTTTTAGTAGCAAATAGAGCCAGGCCTTTAAACATCCCAGATAATGTGAACTAATAGTGAACCAGCCCCCTCAAACCAGGAAGTATTTCCTCAGCAACTACACCAATCAAACTTCATCACACAACCAAGGCCCACCGTAGTGGAAGACCCAGTTGAAAAAACTCAGACCAGGAGTTAATAAATGCCCCCGAACTTGCACTAGATCCTGATCCAATCTGCCGCGGGAGAGGCTGACCCAAACGTCCAATTAGTTTCCAATGATACCCAGAGTGAAGTAGTATACTTCCACACGGAGCCCCCACTGTCTCCTATCGTCAATGGAAATATGCCGACTGAGGATGTGAATAATGAGGCAGAGTATTGTGAATGAGGCATTTGACATGCCACAGTTGTTAGAAGATGAGTCTGCCCAACACCAGCAGCAGTGAAGAGGAAAAAATATCCGGTACACGAAAACAACTCGGGATACAGCCCTTTTCCTTGACGAGTCGAGGGGGGAGAGCTTGCACACCTTGCAGCGTAATTTCAGACACCAACCTCTGTACCAGAAAAAACGCAAATTACAGGAAATAATGGTTATAAAATTTACAAATTAACATCCAACATTTCTTCAACAACCGCTATCTCCTTGAAGTTGAACTATGCAATCACAATCCAGACATGATCCTTCTGAATGAGCAGCCACACCAGACCAACATAAAAAGGGTTACTCTACTGCCGAGAAATCGAGAGGGCTCTTTAGTGGGGTGGCCGTCCTTGTGAACAAGGATATGCATTTCGTAACATCCACATTGACGAAGACAGCATTATAGCAATAGAACTGACAAACTATATGGTCAGTTAAAGTTGGAACTGGATATTTTTCTCCAAGACAACTATGTATAGATCTTTTTCCCTACACCACATACGAGTAGAAAGTTCCAACAATCACCCCTCTTTTCAACGGGGCGCCCCATCCGCTGGGTGACCAAAAGAAAAAAGTATTTAATATAACGACAGAAGAATTATCGTTCCAAGGTCCATTCTTCGTATATGTAGGCCTCACCTGGGACACCTGAAAAGTTTAAAAACAGAGATTTGATTTTTACCACTGCAGAGTCCCCCGGGGAAACGTCGGATCAGATCACATCCCTGTTAAAAAACACTACAGAGCGCCATTTAGAGTAACCCCCTTTTCCGAAACCCAACCAAAATCGGGATTTGACCCCTTGGGGGACTACCTTGGGTTCGCTTGAGAACCACCATCAACTGCAATTGACGAGGCAATCAGCTTTTCCAGAAAGTCTCAGAGGCACCATGATGTTGTGAATGAAATACATCAAAGATCAAGCAATATAAACCAACCGGGGAAATTGGGGACTGATGAAAATTATAAACAGAGTGTAGAAGGCACCATAAAAGGAGACAGCCCACAGGTTGAGAAGGGAATTATTACACTAATCACACGACACAAAAGTGAAAATGGAAATACCTTGTTCTTCAGGCTAATAAAACAAACATCGACTTGAAAAGTTCTGGAACAAGATTCCCAGCTTCTGGGGCCAAACACAAGCCTACCCATTACCAAATATACCCTTCACCGACGACGGCGATGAAGAAGGGATTTTAGACTTGATGACCCACAAAACCAAGCCAATCTGATAGGTGATGTGGGGGAAAAATTTCTCACACAATGATAGTAGAAGATTTAACAAAACCATTACCATGGGTCAACGAAAGAGACGAAACTGGGCTGACTTTCAACCAATACCATCAATTGATACATCTACCTTTGAAGATGAAACCCATTACAAGGCCAATCACACTCAAAAGATGAGTCAAATCATAGGTAGAATGAGAAATAAAGCCCTGGCCTATCAGATATAACAGTGAAACAATTAAAGTTTTTACCCAAAACTGCAAAATGTCTCAATATCTTTTAAAAATTTTTGGCCTGGGGCTTAAGACAAAAATAAACCGGAGACAATAGACCATTCCGTACTTTATGTCACTGGTTAAGTCCTTTAAAAATTTTTCCAATAGATTGAACTACTACGGAGTACAATCACCTTTTACGTAAAAAAAGTTTGGCTTCAGGACCCACATAGGAACCCAACATGCTATCAATATCATCTTTGATGCTGTGGACAGCCTGAGGAAACAGGACAACCCGCCCTAATTGAACTAGGGGGGGGCCAAAAATTTTGACAGCCTGTGGCACGACGGCCTCATATTCAAACTTTCCGACCTTCTGACCACAACTGAACTTTTCTCAGGTTCATATACAAATTTTATCAGAAAGAAGCCTCATCCTTACCTTCAACAGCAAGTTGGCAGAGCCTTTTATACCGACAGCTGGGGTGCCACAGGGCTGGTGCCTTTTCCATATTCTCTTCAACAAAATGTAAACGATTTCCCCCAACCCGAATTAACAACCTATCATCACCCAATTGCGAGGGAATAAAAAATGAAGGGAAATACGAAGAACAAAAACGGGAGAAGAAATGGGGAATCACGACCAACCCAGACAAAGTCCCATAAACACCATCGGATGTTTTGAACAACTATAGAAGACAAAGGGGATTCCATCAGAGGTACATTTTTGCCACCCGAAACCCGAACAAGATCCTGGGATATGAAATAGACAGATTATTCAAAACCCCCCCCAACCAGCAAATACCACCGACTACATCATCAACACACCTCCCACAGAACCCAAAGAATGCCCCTCCAAAAAGGTCCGCCCTTTCAGAAAGGGATAATTTCCAAACCATACCTGTTGACCTCCCAGAAAATGAAGCCCAACGCCCTGCAAAAAAAAAAGAGTAATTGAAAAAACGTATACCCCCACCAACTCAGCGTCATGTAGTTATACATCTTCAGTAAAAATGCAAGTGTTAAATTTTTTTAACCATCGGAGGAGGTTTGAAGGTTATCTAATGGAAACCCAAATTTTTAGAAATGGTCTGTTTTTCCGGAACCTTAGTGGATGCCCAGGGCTGATAACCGATGCTGATCAGAGGAGATTAGAAGGAATAAGAAAACTGGTTCTATCAATTTTATTTTTTGGCACAAATTTTTTGGCGCAAATGTAAAAAATATAATGCGATTTTTCTTTTTTTTTTTTTGGGGGGGGGCGGAAATTTTTTTTTCAAATTTTCTATAACCCTTTAAAAGGAAAAAACAATGGATGTGTGCTTTTCAAGAAAATTAAAATTAAAAATGTTTATGCAGTTAGGATTAACCTAAAGTTCAAATTAATAAAACAATACCAAAAATTAATTTACACCTTAAGTGTTTAAAAACCCCTCAGAAAAAAACGTTATTTGTGATTTTTTTAAAAAACTGGCAAATAAAAGTTTACATATCACTGTGAGAACCTGGATTGCTGTTAAAAAATCCCATCGACACTAAAAGTGTGAGATCTATCAACAATAAAATACTCAATCGTTTCAAATTTTTTAAAAAGTTTCTTTAAAAATGGTAAAATTTGTACCAAAACACTTTTAACTTATAGTCTTATAAAAAGAATCAGCCTTAATATTTTGAAGCCGAGAGACTTGGCATTTTTTAAATAATGAATGGAAATCAGTATTCTTTTAAAAAGACTGGCGAATTGGAACTTATATAACCTAATAACAACGCCAGTCTTATTTCCTGTAAAACACACCATAATCACAGGAGGGAACCTCCAGTCATCACACGCACCCCAACAATCCTTTTTTTTAAAAATTTATTTAGCAAACAAAAGCCTGAAAACTGAAAATAATGCGCACTGTTCTGGCAGTACGAGACATGAGCAAAAAATTTTTGAAACCATTGAGAAGAGGAAGACTCAAATTTTTTTAACATGATTAAACAAAAATCTAAATTTCCCCTACACATACTATACAATTTCCGAACAGCTAGACTTTCGGGTTTCCCTCCGGCGTCGTCAATCAGGGGCACTTTGAAGCACCGCCGGGGGTTTTGGGGAAGTTATCTACCCTTTTGGGATGCTGGAAAATGTCCTTCAACAGTTATTCATACAATCATGACCAGATAACGTACATCAGTGCTGAAAAGTTGAAGCCGATCGAGTGAGGTCTTCGTGTTGCCATCATGATACAAGCGTGAAGCTGAAGTAAAAAAAAAAAAGAGAATAAAAATTTTAGCAACAATTCAAGGTTCTTCTAGGAGATACCATGAAGCTAGTAACACAAATGTGGAGTGAGAGGAAAGAAGAAGGAGAGAAAGGGAGACAGAGAGAAGGGGAGAAAAAA
>WNWK01043977.1:0-15287 GCA_009830355.1 Cherax destructor | reverse complement strand
AGTGGATATATATTTAATAGTGCTCATATTCGGTTTCACAGGCCACAAAAGTTACTTGGAAAAGAAAAGCAAGAAAAGTGGAAAAAAAAAAAAAAAAAAAATAATTAGGTGGTGGAAGTCAGCGATGTTGCCGATAACGTTGAATTTCAATTGAACTTCACGCCTTCATATCTCATTAAGTATTGATCGCAATTTTGTTTAGCTATTGATTAGAAAAAAAACTATCATTTCATAAGAATTTTTTTTTTCGAATATTTTCCGACCCTGAACGAGTTGGGAAAGACTGTCGACCCTCAAAGGGTTTAACCCACCGTGGGCGACCGCACGCTCAAAATTTTTCCCCTCCTGCCGAACCGTGTAATATCATCTTTATGTCGTGTAAGATGATAATGTGTCAAATCTTAAATCATGCAATACCCATAACGTGCAACATAATTTCGTGCTAAATGACGTTCTACTGTATTGTGTATTATACAACGAGTGAATATATACCAAATAGTGCTCATATTGGTCTCACAGGCCACAAAAGTTACTTGGAAAAGAAAAAGGAAAAACAAAAGAGAAAAGTGGAAAAAAAAAAAAAAATAATTACTGGGTGACCGGAAGTCGGCGATGTTGCCGACAGTGGTTCAATTTCAGTGAACTTCACGCCTTCATATCTCGGTAAGTATTGATCGCAAAAAAATTTTGTTTAGCTATTTAGATTTAGAAAAAAAAACTCATTTCATAAGAAAAAATAATTTTTATTTTTTCGAATATTTTCCAACCCTGAGAACGAGTTTGGGAAAGGGCCTGTCGACCCTCAAAGGGTTAAAAAACTCTACGCCAAAGCAATGTTTCAAAAGTGCTTTGATGTGACCACAGACATGAATATAACCCTAAGAGACTTTTGGAAAAATCATTTCCATATCCTGCATTGTGTACACCATATAGGTCAGGCTTGGGAGGGAGTGACTACCAGGACTTTGAACTCTGCCTGGAGAAAATTGTGGCCAGACTGTGTCCTAGAGAGGGATTTTGAAGGTTTTGGGGCTGAGCCTCAGCCTGAGCCTGTTGTTGTGGAAGAAATTGTAGAACTGGGCAAGTCCATGGGGTTGGAGGTGAGTGGTGAGGATGTGGAACAGTTGGTGGAGAAGCACAATGAAGAGCTAACCACTGAAGATCTGCAAGAGCTTCAACAGCAACAGCAACAACAGACCACAGGTCAGGACAATGGTTCAGAGGAGGAGGAGGTGGAACAGAGATGGAAGAAGGTGTCTTCTTCAGTGATTAAGGAGATTTGTGGAATGTGGACCAGGGTGCAAGGCTATATGGATGAATATCACCCTAACCATGCTGTTGCAGGCCATGCTGGCAACCCGTACAATGACACTGGTGTCCCATTTCAGGGATGTTTTAAAGAATCGGCAGACACAGAGCTCCCTGGACAGATTTTTTGTTAGAGAGGGGTCCAGTGACTCTCAAGCTGATCTTAGTGGCATTAAAAGAAAAAGGCCAGTAACCCCAGAAAAGAACTTGGCACCTGCAGTGTTAATGGAAGGGGATTCCCCTTCCAAACACTAGCATACTACTCCATCCTTTCCCCTCCTCCCGTCTTCCACACATCAACAACTCTTCAATAAATGTAAGTGATATGTTATTGTACTATTATTTCTTTATTTCTCATAAACTTGTGTGTAAATGCATGTCTTATGTTGTAAAAAAAATATTTTATTTTACTACTTTTGGAAGTCTGGAACGGATTAATTTTATTTCCATTATTTCTTATGGGGAAAATAGAATCGGATAACAATATTTTCGGTTACAGATAAGCCCTCTGGAACGGATTACTATCGCTAACCGGGGGTTGACTGTAAGTCACTCTGACTTTTTTGGGTTATCCTAGGTTTTCTACACATATGCTGCTATGTATGATACCTGAATGTGTATACCTGAATAAACTTACTTACTTAAGTAAGTTAAGCGATTAATCGATAGAAAATGACGACAAGAAACTTAACTTCTACATTGTTTGAGGAATAGTATAGGGACACTGACAAGAACACCGCCCTCTGCCACCATCTCCAAGGTAAGTGTAAGAATTTCTTATTTATATAAGTGTGAATATTTCTTATTTATAAATTAAAGTGTAAATATTTATTATTTATAAATTAAAGTGTAAATGTTTCTTATTTATAAATTATGCACATGGTTTGTGTGAAGTGTTGGTGGCTTTCTGCTGCCATCCACCACGGCTTATGGTCAGTGGCCCTTATACCCAACAACAACAAACACACTACCACCTGTCCTTACTCGTAATAAGATAAGATAAGATTTCTTCGGATTTTTAACCCCGGAGGGTTAGACACCCAGGATAACCCAAGAAAGTCAGTGCGTCATCGAGGACTGTCTGTCTTATTTCCATTGGGGTCCTTAATCTTGTCCCCCAGGATGCGACCCACACCAGTCGACTAACAACCCAGGTACCTATTTGCTGCTAGGTGAACATGACAACAGGTGTAAGGAAACATGTCGAAATGTTTCCACCCGCCGGGAATCGAACCCGGGCCCTCCGTGTGTGAAGCGAGAGCTCAAGCCACCAGGCCACCGGGCCACATGTTTTATTCATTCTAGAGTTTATATCATGTTTCTATGTTATTAATATTGTTTATTATGTCATATTAGATGAATTGTGCTAGATAAATAAGCTGTAGAGTTTATATTATTGTCATATTGAAGGGCTATCTTGTCCTGCCTCCAAACAAACTCTCCTGACTCTCTCATATGCCAACAAGAATCTTCAATAAAGGTAAAACTTATTTAACTGTTCATTTGTCCATTATAATTAGTGCTTTATATTTATTTCTCATTGTTTTCTGTATGTAAAACTAAAGTATTTATTCTGTAAAAAAATTATTTTTTTTGTGAATATTTTTGGGTGGAAACGGATTAAATGTATTTACATTATTTCTTATGGGAAATAAGGTTTTGAATTACAAGCAATTCATGTTAAGGCCTAGCTCCTGGAATGGATTAAGATCATTAATCGAGGGACCACTGTAGTTACATTTTTTTGTTAAAATATTGGTTCTGTATTCGTAGATCCGCTCGGAATTAGTAATTCGTCCTGGATGCGTACACGTGGCCCTCACGGCCCAACACTCCATCCAGAGTCAGTGTGCCATTGTTTACCAGCGAGTGACGGCCACCCATGCATTTATACCATACATTTTGTCATTATTCCGTTGTTTTTAGTGCTTGCAACTGCTAAATAAGCCACCATGGGCCCAAAGAAAGCTCCTAGTGCCAGCCCTGTGGAAAAGAGGCTCAGAAATATGGTAGAACTGAAAAAAAGAGATCATTGCAAAATATAAAAATGGAGTACGTGTCGCTGAGCTGGCCAGGCTGTATGGCAAAGCCTATACAACCATCGCTTCCATCGTGGCAAAGGGAAATGAAATCAAGGAAGCTGTTGTTGCGAAAGGTGCAAATATGATCACAAAACAAAGATCGCAAATACTGGTAGATGTGGAAACTTTGTTGTTGGTGTGGATCAACGAGAAAGATTTAGCAGGAGATAGTGTTATGCAGTCAATAATATCTGAAAAATCAAGGCAGTTGCATGATGATCTCGTCAAGAAAATGCTTGCAACGAGTGCTGAAGTGAGCGAATTTAAAGCCAGCAAAGGCTGGTATGACAGATTTAAGAAGCGTAGTGGCATACACAGTGTAATAAGGCATGGTGAGGCAGCCAGTTCAGACAAATGTGCGCTGAAAAATATGTGCATGAATTTAAAAGCTATGTAGAGGCTGAAGGATTTATACCCCAACAAGTGTTTGTGACAAAACAGGCCTGTTTTGGAAGAAAATGCCAAATAGGACCTACATTACACAGGAGGAAAAGGCACTGCCAGGACACAAGCCTATGAAAGACAGGCTAACTCTTATGTTGTGTAATAATGCTAGTGGGGATTTCAAAGTGAAGCCTTTACTCGTGTATCACTCTGAAAATCCCAGTGTGTTCAAGAAATACAGTGTTGCCAAGGCTAATTTGTGTGTGATGTGGAAGGCTAACACTAAGGCATGGGTCACGAGGGAAATTTTCCTTGATTGGTTCAATGAAGTGTTTGACCCCAGTGTGAAGAAATATCTCCTGGAAAATAAATTTAACCTCAAGTGCCTCCTGGTAATAGACAATGCTCCTTCTCATCCTCGAAACTTGGAAGAGCAAATTGTGGAGGACTTTAAGTTCATCACAGTGAAGTTCTTGCCCCCTAATACCACTCCTCTCCTCCAGCCCATGGGCCAGAAGGTCATTTCAAACTTCAAAAAACTGTACACCAAAGCAATGTTTCAAAGATGCTTTGACATAACCTCTGACACTCAATTGACCCTAAAAGAGTTTTGGAAAGATCACTTCAATATCCTCCATTGCATAAACCATATAGGGAAGGCTTGGGAGGAAGTGAGCTCCAGGACTTTGAACTCTGCTTGGAGAAAATTGTGGCCAGACTGTGTCCCAGAGAGGGATTTTGAAGGTTTTGGGGCTGAGCCACAGGACCCTGAGCCTGTTGTGGAACAAATTGTGGAACTGGGGAAGTCCATGGGGTTGGAGGTTACTAGCGAGGATGTGGAAGAGTTGGTGGAGGACCACAATGAAGAGCTAACCACTGCAGATCTGCAAGAGCTTCATCTGCAATGGCAACAGACCACAGTTCAGGTAATTGCTGCAGAGGAGGAGGAAGAGAGATAGAAGACATTGCCTTCTTCAAAGATTAAGGAGGTTTGTGCCAAATGGACTGATGTACAAAGATTCATGGATGATTTTCACCCTAACAAAGCTGTTGCAGGCCGTGCTGGCAACATGTACAATGACAATGTGGTGTCCCATTTCAGGGACATTTTAAAGAAATGCCAGACACAGAGCTCCCTGGACAGATTTTTTGTGAGAGAGGGGCCCAGTGACTCTCAAGCTGGTCCTAGTGGCATTAAAAAACAAAGGAGGGAAGTAACCCAGGGAAAGGACTTGGTACCTGAAGTGTTAATGGAAGGGGATTCCCCCTCCAAACACTAGGAACTACTCCTTCCTCTTCCCTCCTTCCATCTTCCACACATCAACAACTCTTCAATAAAGGTAAGTGTCAAGTTATTACTGTTTTATACTTTATATCTCATTCTTTTCTGTGTAATTTAATGTTGAAACAATATTTATTTTAATACTTTTGGGTGTCTGGAATGGATTAATTGAATTTCCATTATTTCTTATGGGATAATAGATTCAGATTTAGTAATATTCGGTTTTAGTAGCGCCTTCTGGAATGGATTAATTACGAAAACCGGGGGTCCACTGTATTCCATTCTTTTTTGTGCTTGCAACCTCTAAATAAGGCACCATGGGCCCAAAGAAAGCTTTTAGTGCCAGCCCTATGGTAAAGAAGATGAGAAACACGATAGAATTTAAGAAAGAAATCGTAGCAAAGTACCAAAGTGGAGGAGGAAGAGAGGGGAGAATGTGCCTTCTTCAGTGATTTTACGATATGTACGATACTAAAGCAGCAGGAGTCGATAAAGGCTATAGCGCCAGACAGCAATAAAGTGTAGCATTAAGAGTGTAGCAAGCAAGTTAAGCGATTAAGCGATAGAAAAATGACAACAAGAAACTTAACTCCTTCATTGTTGTTTGAGGTGTATAGGGGCACTGACAACAACGTCACCCCCTGCTAGCATCCTTGAAAAAATAAGTGTAAATATTTCTTATTTATAGTGTAAATATTTCTTATTTATAAATTAAAGTGTAAATATTTCTTATTTATAAATTAAAGTATAAATATTTCTTATTTATAAATTATGGCCTGGTCTCAGACCGGGCCGCAGGGGCGTTGACCCTTGAAACCCTCTCAGGTAGACTCCAGGTATAGTGGTGGTGGCCTCTGGTGACCCCTCCGTACCACTAAAAATGTATGGCTTATGCTCTCAGTGGCCCTTATAAACAAAACAACACCACCACCACCACTCGCGACATATGTAATGACATATTTTATTCATTCTAGAGTACAGGTCACCCTCCACATTTGCGAGGGTTAGGGGATCAAGAACCTAGCGAATGTTGAAAATTCGCGAATGTTTGGTGCACAAATATATTGTAGGGAAATATAATAATAGCATTTACTTAGCCTAACAATACTGCTTCCTTAACCTATTGAACCATTAACAATCATAAAACACATGAAAACATCGTAAAATATTGTACTAGTGCCAGCTCTTTGGTAAAGAAGGTGAGAAACACTATACAATTCAAGAAATAACTTGTAGCAGAGTACCAAAGTGGAGGAGAAAGAGAGAGGGGAGAATGTTCCTTCTTCAGTGATTCAGTGATTCTACAATATGTACGATACTAAAGCAGCACGAGTCGATAAAGGGTATAACGCCAGCCAGCGATAAAGTGTAGGATTAACAGTGTAGCAAGTAAGTTAAGCGATTAATCGATAGAAAAAGAACAGCACAAAACTAACTCCTCCAATGTTATTGGAGGTATATAGGGTGACTGACAACACTGCCGCCTCTGCTGCCGCCTTCACCACCACTATGTAAGGCTTATGCTCTCAGTGGCCCTTATACACCCAACAACAACAACACAACACCACTCGTGACATATGTACAGTGGACCCCAGGTTATCGGCTGTTCCTGAGGGCACTCCCTCAACTACCTAAAGTCATACCTTAGCGACAGAAGCCAATATGTATCCACAAATGGAGCTAACTCTTCCACACAAACAATTACAGTTGGTGTCCCACAGGGAAGTGTTCTTGGCCCACTTCTCTTTCTCATTTACATAAACGACCTACCAAATGCATCTTAACTACTCAAACCCATACTATTTGCAGATGACACTACATACGTCTTCTCTCACCCATGCCCAGTCACACTAGCCAACACTGTAAATGCTGAATTACAGAAAATATCTACCTGGATGATGACTAACAAGCTTACCCTCAATGTTGACAAAACCTATTTCATTCAGTTTGGGAACAGAGCTACAAATGTTCCACTTAACATAATGATAAATGGATCACTTGTCACAAAACTCACAGAAAGAAAATTCTTAGGAATCCACCTTGACAGTGGCCTCAAATTTCAGACACATATACAACAAATTTCCAAGAAAGTCTCCAAGACCGTAGGAATACTATCCAAGATAAGGTACTATGTTCCACAACCAGCTCTCCTTTCCCTTTATCACTCACTCATTTACCCCTATCTCACCTATGGAATCTGTGTATGGGGCTCAACAACAATAAATCACCTCAAACCATTAATAACACAACAAAAGGCTGCAGTCTGAATGATAACAAATTCCCATTCTAGACAACATACTCCACCTATATTCAAAAGCCTGAACTTACTCACCATACAAGACATCTATGCTTTTTACAGTGCCTATTACATACATAAAACACTAAACTCAAATATTAACCCACAACTCAAAATTCTCCTAACAAACCTTAACAGGACACATGAACATAACACAAGGCACAGATCACTCTTCGATGTTCCCCGCATCCACCTCACACTATGCAAAAATGCAATGCACATCAAAGGCCCAAAAATTTGGAATTTATTACCTATGATCACCAAAGAAACCCAGTCTGTAAATCAATTCAAAACTCTGCTAAAAAAAACACCTACTTGCCCAAAACTAAATACCCACTACTTTACATTACCTAAAGTTATTAAATAACTAAAATTACCTAAAGTTATTAAATAACTTTACACTGCTTCAAAATAACATTATTCACTGTGTTACTCCCCTAGCCTCAAAACCCCCTACAAAATTGCACAAAGAAAAATAATTTATCAAACATAATCTAGTACAAATGTTGAAACTTATACCTCATAACGTATATGCCATGTTATATCTTATAATGTACCAACCTGTTATAATTAATACCACCTAATATAAAGAAATCCATCCTCATGTACCCTTGTGTTCCTTGTAACTCATCTAATGATCATATAAACTGTTATTGCAACATAAATTATTGATTTAGTTTGTTTAATATGATTTAATAATTTTATTATGTAGACATATAAAACTGTAAATGATCCAAAATTATAAAACTATTGTTTCAAAAATGTCATGTTCAAATTATGTTCAAATTTCATAGCTTAAATACTCAACTATACTTATATTGTAAACTGTTTACTATAATTCTTACCATTTAGCCTCAAAACCCCTTACATAATTGCTCAAAGAAAAATAATTTTCAAACATAATCTAGTACAAATTTTGACTTATACCTCATAATGTACAATCAACCCCCAGTGCTCAACGGCGTCGGAGCTCGGCCAAATCGGTGTTCAACGTTTTTTTACAAGAATTTTGGCTCAGTATTAGGCGGCTGCTCGGGGTTGGGCGAGTTGGCTATCCGTCCCGGACGCGTACGCGTGGGGCCGTGGCCCAGCTGGGCGCCCAGGCACTCAGTGTGCTATTGTTTACAAGCGAGCGACCACTACCCACGCACCACCCACGCATTCATACCATATATATTGTCATTATTCCAGTGTTTTTAGTGCTTGCAACTGCTAAATAAGCCATCATGGGCCCCAAGAAAGCTCCTAGTGCCAAGCCTTTGGTAAAGAATGTCAGAAATACGGTAGAATTGAAGAAGGAGATGATAGCAAAATATGAAAGTGGAGTGCGTGTCACTGAGCTGGCCAGGCTCTATGGCAAATCCCATTCAACCATCTCTTCCATTTTGGCCAAGAGAAAGGAAATCAAGGATGCTGTTGTTGCAAAAGATGCAAGTATGGTCACAAAACAGAGATCTCAAGTGCTGGAACAAGTGGAAACTTTGTTGTTGGTGTGGATCAACGAGAAACAGTTAGCAGGAGATAGTGTTACGCAGGCAATAATATGTGAAAAAGCAAGGCAGTTGCATGATGATCTCGTCAAGAAAATGCCTGCAACGAGTGCTGAAGTGAACGAATTCAAAGCCAGCAAAGGCTGGTTTGACAGATTTAAGAAGCGAAGTGGCATACATAGTGTTATGAGGCATGGTGAGGCAGCCAGTTCTGACAAAAGTGCGGCTGAAAAATATGTTCAGGAATTTCAGGGGTACATAGAGGCTGAACAATTCCAACCCCAACAAGTGTTCAATTGTCACGAAACAGGCCTGTTTTGGAAGAAAATGCCCAACAGGACCTTCATTACACAGGAGGAAAAGGCACTCCCAGGACATAAGCCTATGAAAGACAGGCTAACTCTCATGATGTGTGCTAATGCCAGTGGTGATTGTAAAGTGAAGCCTTTACTGGTGTATCATTCTGAAAATCCCCGAGTGTTTGGCAGATGCGGTATCACCAAGTCTAATTTGTGTGTGATGTGGAAGTCTAACAAAAAGGCATGGGTCACTAGGGAAATTTTCCATGTTTGGTTCAAAAACGTGTTTGGCCCCAGTGTGAAGAAATATCTCGAGGAAAATAATTTGCCACTTAAGTGCCTCCTGATAATGGGCAATGCTCCTGGTCATTCTCCAGACTTGGCAGAGGAAATTGTGCAGGGCTGTGAGTTCATCAAAGTGAAGTTCTTGCCCCCTAATACCACTCCTCTCCTCCAGCCCATAAACCAGCAGGTCATTTGCAACTTTAAAAAACTCTACACCAAAGCAATGTTTGAAAAGTGCTTTGATGTGACCACAGACATGGGTATGACCCTAAAAGAGTTTTGGAAAGATCATTTCCATATCCTGCATTGTGTAAAGCTTATAGGTAAGGCTTGGGAGGGAGTGACTACCAGGACTTTGAACTCTGCCTGGAGAAAATTGTGGCCAGACTGTGTCCTAGATTTTGAAGGTTTTGGGGCTGAGCCTCAGAACCCTGAGCCTGAGCCTGTTGTGCAAGAAATTGTGGAACTGGGCAAGTCCATGGGGTTGGAGGTGAGTGGTGAGGATGTGGAACAGTTGGTGGAGGAGCACAATGAAGAGCTAACCACTGAAGATCTGCAAGAGCTTCAACAGCAACAACAGACCACAGTTCAGGAAAATGGTCCAGAGGGGAGGAGGTGGAACCGAGATGGAAGAAGGTGCCTTCTTCAAAAATTAAGGAGATTTGTGCCCAATGGACTAATGTGCAAACATTTATGTATGATTATCACCCTAACCAAGATGTTGCAAGCTTTATATGTGACATGTTTAATGACAATGTATTGTCACATTTTAGGGACATTTTAAAGAACTGCCAGACATAGAGCTCCCTGGACAGATTTTTGGTTAGAGAGGGGTCCAGTGACTCTCAAGCTGGTCCTAGTGGCATTAAAAAAGAAAAAGGCCAGTAACCCCAGAAAAGAACTTGGTACCTGTAGTGTTAATGGAAGGGGATTACCCTTCCAAACACTAGCATACTACTCCACCTTCTCCCCTCCTCCCATCTTCCACACATCAACAACTCTTCAATAAATGTAAGTGACATGTTATTGTACTATTTATTTCTTAATTTTTTATAAAATTGTGTATAATTTAATGTCAAAAAGTTCTAAAAAATATTTTATTTTAATACTTTTAGATGTCTGGAACGGATTAATTTTATTTCCATTATTTCTTATGGGGAAAATGGAATCAGAGTTCGACCAAACCGGTGGTCGATGGGCCCTCTGGAACGGATTACCGACGAGAATAGGGGGTTGACTGTATATGCCATGTTATATCTTATAATGTATAAACCTGTTATAATTAATACCATCTAATATAAAGAATTCCATCATGTACCCTTGTGCTCCTTGTAACTCATCTAATGACCATATAATTTGTTATTGCAACACAAATTATTGATTTAATTTTGTTTAATCTGATTTAATAATTTTATTAAGAAGATATATAAAACTGTAAATGATCCAAAATTATAAAACTATTATGTTTCAAAAATGTCATGTTCAAACTATGTTCAAATTTCATAGCTTAAATACTCAACTATACTTATATTGTAAACTATTTACTATAATTCTTACCATTTAATTTTAAGTTAATTTTAAGTCTGCCCACAATGCTCTGCATATTAGAGGCTTTTGGCATGTACACCTCATGTAATCTCATAACCCATTGTAATTCTTTGTATCATGTCCAAATAAACTATTATTATTATTATTATTATAGGCCGGTTTTTCAACTTCTGGTTATCGGCCGTTATTTCGGTGATTGGCCGTATGGGACGCGTCCATCCGCCGGCTGGGGCCGCTTGCGCATCAGTCTGGCTGTCTCTCGGTGTGTGAGGAAGCTTCTCCTCATTCATCCAAACATTTCGCTGGTTTTCTGTTGTTTTTGGTGGGTTTTTTTCCAGTGCAAATGTGAAATAAGTCACCATGGCTCCAAAGAAAGTTCTTAGTAAAGTTCCTTTGGTAAAGAAAGTGAGAAACACGATAGAATTCAAGGCAGGCAGGCATGCAGGGAGGGTAGCAGGCATGCAGGGAGTGTAGCAGGCATGCAGGGAGCGTAGCAGACATGCAGATAGTATAGTTGGTGGAGTGATTCTCAAGCTGGTCCTAGTGGCATTAAGACAAGAGGAGTAACCGAGGCTTTGCTACCTGAAGTCCTTATGGAGGAAATTCCCCTCAAACAATAACTCCTCCCTATCTTCCAGAAGCCAGCATTAGTCTTCAATAAAGGTATGTAATACTGATTTAATTGTTAAAAAAATGGGAAATATTGATTCGGTTATCAGCCATTTCGATGTTAGGCCGAGCTTCTGGAAAGGATTACGGCCAATAACCGAGGGTCCACTGTAATGACATATTTCATTCATTCTAGAGTATATGTCATGTTTCTATGTTATTAATATTATTTATTATGTATTATTAGATCAATTGTGATATATAAATAAGCCGTAGAGTTGATATTAGAGTTATAGTGAAGGATTATCTTGTCCTGTCTCCAAATAAACTCTGCTGCCACCACAATTCCTAACATATGTAATGACATATTTTAAATATGATTGGGCGGCTGGGCATTTGCGAATGTTCGAAGCCTGCGAAAGTGGAACTCGCGAATGTGGAGGGCGACCTGCATATACAGTGGTACCTCGGCTAACGATATTTTTTCGTTCCAGAATGCTGTTCAAGTGCCATTACCAAACGAATTTATCTCCATAAGGAATAATGTAAAATAGACTAGTCCTTTTAGACCCCCAAAAATACACTTACAAAAGCATTTAAAAAAATAAACTTACATAAAAGGGCGAGTTTGGGGACCATCGTAAACCAAGGTACCACTGTATCATGTTTCTATGTTATTAATATTATTTATTATGTCATATTAGATGAATTGTGATAGATAAATAAGCAGTAGAGTTGATAGTAGCTCGTATGTAAATCTATATTTATTCTCTAAAAAATGTATTTTTTTGTCTGGAACGAATTAATTGGATTTACATTATTTCTTTTTGGGAAAATGGTTTCGCAATTTGTAAATTTAGCCTTTCGACAGACTATCTGGAACGGATTAATTACAATATTCAAGGGTCAACTGTATGTAGATTTTTAATTTTTTTTTTTTTTATCTTTATACTGCATATTCCACTAATCTGTTGACATTCTGGGTGCAATTGACAGTCTGGGCACAATTTATGTATTTGGTGATTTCACCCAATTTGAGTTCTGTTTTAACCCTTTGGGGGGTCGACAGGCATTCTCGGAAACGTGTTCCTGGGGTTGAAATTTTTTTGGAAAAAAAAAAAAGAAATTCTTATGAAATGATAGAGAATCTTTTTCCAATCATAACGCCACCAAAATTATGAAATTTGATCGAAAACTAACGGAATTTCACCCACTTCGAGCCCTATTTTTCGACAAATTCCAATGTTTCAGTCTACTAAAATTATAGGTATGTATTTCGCTAGAACTCCATTTCTTTTATCGATTGAGTACAAGAAACCGCCTATTTACCAATTTCATCTACCCAAAATAGTGGTCAGAAAATGACAATTTTCCAATTTCTCACAAATTTCAAACGATGCCAATTTCAAAATAGGGTCCAGAGTAAACAAGGCAGACATTCCTGGCACTAAAATAACATGTTCTCTGTTCATTAGTCACGTCTACAGGCCCCTGTTCCATTACTTTTGCTTTCCATTTTGAATTTTTATTCTCACAAAAATAGAAGATTTACTGTTATGTATACAACTGCATCATTGCATCGGTGTACACTGCGATGGCATGGAAATGAGAACAGAAGTGGTCTAGAAAAAAAGAGCGAGAAGTCGCCGTAGGTAGGTGGGCTTTCGCGCAAGGTAGAGGAATAGAACAGACACGGACAGCAGGAACTTCCCAAGGGGTAGGGAAAGGGAGATGTCACATGAACGTATAAGGTGGTAGTTGAAGGGAAGACAAGAGTGAATGTAGACGAAGAGAAAAGGGACGAAGTAAGCAGGGCGACGAACAAATAAAGTGTCTACTAACATCTGTAACAATCCTATACATGGAAGGATTGCGGAGGTCATGAGAGCGAACATAATAGCGAATGCAATGTGCATCACGACGATCGGACAGGGATGGAATTTTCGCTTCTACATAGAGGCTCTCAACCAGGGAAGAACGAAATGCACCAAGGCATAAGTGTAATCCCTGGTGATGGATAGGATTAAGGATGGAAAGAGTAGCAGGGGAGGCCGCCAAATATATCTAGTCACCATAATCGAGTTTTGATAAAATTAGGGCTGAATGTAGATGAAGGAGAGCTCTATGATCAGCCCCATGAAAGATGTGCGAGGATTTTAAGGAGGTTCAGCCGGCTGTGACAAGTTACCTTAAGAGAGGTAATATGAGGTTTCCAGGACAATCGACGGTCAAACAGGAGGCCGAGAAACCTGACTGTATCACGTTCTGGAATACGTGAGCCATATAGGTACAATGGATGATCAAAGACCACTGAACATCTAGTAAACGTAATTTGATGAGTTTTGCCACTAGAAAATTTAAACCCGTGAGTTGTGGCCCAATCAGAAACCCGGTTGATGGCATGCTGGAGGAAACTGCAATGAGGTGACAGTCAGCACCTGCACAAGCTATAGCAAAGTCATCCACATGAAGCAATGACCAAATATTGGATGGGAGAACAGATGCCAGATTATTTATAGCAGGAGAAAGTATGTTGTGCTCAGAACACAACCCTGGGGGACACCTTCAGCTTGGACAAATTCTGGGAAAGCTCATTTCTAACAGACACAGAAATGTCTGTCAGTTAGAAGGCCTTAAGAAGAATGGTAGGTTCCTCGGAGGCCCAAGGAGTGGGCCTGGGCCAAGATATTATATCTCCAAGATGTGTATAAGCCTTCTCAAGGTCGAAAAAGATGGCGATAACCGAGTGGTTATTAGCGAAGGCATTACGAATATATGTATCAAAGCGCAGTAAGGGGTCAATGGCAGAACGGCCTTTACGAAAACCATATTGACTAGGGGAGAGACTGATTTGCGTCTCTAAATACCACATCAAACGTCTATTAACTAGACGTTCCATCCCTGCAAACTGCACTGGTAAGAGCGATGGGACGGTAGTGGGAGGTATCACGTCCCGTAGTACCCTGTTTGCGAAAAGGAGAACAATAGCAGACTTCACAGCTGGGGAAGAACTCCTTGCAACCATATAAGATTATAGAGTGTAAGAGGACAGTAAGAGCAGACCTATAATGCTGTAGCATACAAATATGTATGCTGTCTGGCCCACTGCCGTGATACGGCTAGCAGTGTGTGTTGCCTCCAGTTCTTGAATTGTAAAGGCACATTATAGATTCTTCTCTAAGAGACGAAAAATCTAGGGACTTAACTCGCTGGCAGACTTGAAAAAAAGGAACAAGGAGCATACATGGGCCTAAATGCGGACCAGATGATTACCAATTTCAGTGGCAACGGCAAGATGTGCTATATCGACACCGGCAACCTGAAGAACAGGAGCCGGTTGGGAAGATACCACTTAATTTCCGCACTTTCTTCCAGACTGCACTCATCGAGAGCGAAATGACAGTAGAAATGTAATCTCACCAGCAAGTGCGTTTAGCATCACGTATGACATGGCGAGCAATACTCTCTTCTGCTTAAAATCAAGGTTTTCTGTGGTTCTGTTATACCGATACCTGCCCCATATGGCGCATTTCAAACATACTTTGCTCAAGCACAAGCAGGGAGACCACCAAGGCACGCACTTCTGAGAATGGAGGTTAGGGAATAGAATGTGAAACCGCTGTGAAGATGGAGGAGAAAAAGAGATGTAAAACCTCATCGATGGAGGGCGAGGAAGGGGAACTTCATGAAAGGCAGTAAGATGTG
>WNWK01043976.1:0-15287 GCA_009830355.1 Cherax destructor | reverse complement strand
CCCTTTATTCACCTATGGAATCTGTGCAGGGGGCTAAAACAACTTTAAAATTTACCTTAGACCACTCATAACCCAGCAAAAGGCTGCAGTCAGGATGATAACAAATTCATTTGAAGAACCCATTTTGGAATAAAACATTTAAAAAAAAAAAAAAAAACCTACCATTTTTGGGGGTTTAAAAAATTTTGTTAAAAACCTGGAAAATTTTAAATTTAATGGGTTTGAGAAAAAAGGGATTTTTGAAAGAGCCCTTAAAATTAAAAATTTTAAAAAGGGCCCCAAGGTTCCCAAAAATTTAAAAAACTGGTAATGAATTCCAGATTCTGGGTCCCTTTATGTGCATAAAATTTTTTACATTGGTTAGTATGGACTCGGGTTTTATATGATCTGTGTCTTCTGTAAGGGTTTCGGTTAACCTATTAAAGTTGTTGAGGAGAATTTTGAGCGGAGGGTTGATATTAGCATGTAGAGTTTTATGTATGTAGAAGGCACATGAATAGGTATGAATATTTTTTATGGTGAGTAGTTTTAAGGTTCTGAATATAGGTGGAGTATGCTGTCTAGAGTGGGAATTTGTTATCATCCTGACTGCAGCCTTTTGCTGGGTTATGAGTGGTCTAAGGTGATTTAATGTTGTTGAGCCCCATGCACAGATTCCATAGGTGAGATAAGGGTAGATAAGAGAATGATATAGTGCAATGAGAGCTGGTTGTGGCACATAATAGCGTATCTTAGATAATATACCTACTGTCTTTGAGATTTTCTTGGAAATTTGTTGTATGTGTGTTTGGAATTTAAGACTAGTACTGTCAAGGTGGATTCCTAGGAATTTTCCCTCTGTGAGTCTTGTGATGGGTGAACCATTTAGCGTTATGTTAAGTGGAACATTTGTAGCTTTGTTTCCAAACTGAATGAAGTAGGTCTTGTCCGTATTGAGAGTAAGCTTATTTGTCGTCATCCATGTTGATATTTTCTGTAATTCGGCATTAACTGTGTTGGCTAGTATGACTGGATTTGGGTGAGAGAAGACATATGTTGTGTCATCTGCAAATAAAATGGGTTTGAGTAGTTGTGATGCATTCGGTAGGTCGTTTATGTAAATGAGGAATAGGAGTTGCCCCAGGACACTACCTTGAGGGACACCGACTGTAATTTGTTGTGTGGAAGAGTTCTCTCCATTTGTGTACACGTACTGGCTTCTGTTGCTAAGGTACGACTTTAGGTAGTTGAGGGGGTGCCCCCTAATAACATAGTGCTCTAATTTTGTGAGCAATAAATCATGGTCGACTGTATCAAATGCTTTGCGTAGGTCTGTGAAGATTCCCAGCGGAACTTCTTTCTTCTTAAGTGCGGTGTATATTAACTCTAACATGTGTGTTATAGCATCGTTTGTGCTCTTGTTGGTCCTGAATCCAAATTGACAGGGGTTTAGTACATTGTGTGAGACGAGATAGGAATAGATCTGTTTATGAATTAATTTTTCGAAGATTTTAGAAAGCAGTGGTAAATTTGAGATTGGTCTATAATTGTTCAAGTCAGATTGGTCACCTCCTTTGTGGATCGGGCTGACCCTAGCTATTTTGAGAATTGATGGGAAGGTAGAAGATTCAATGGATTTATTGAATAATGCTGCTATAATTGGTGACAGTACGTGTGAAGCTTTTTTGTACATAAAGGGTGGTAAGCTGTTAATGTCTCCTGCTTTGTTTTTAAGGGTGTTGATTATGAGTGAGACTTCAAGTGAGTTGGTAGGAGCTAGGAATTTATGAAGATACAGTAAAATCTTTACTTTCATTAATAAAATTAATCAGTGTTGTGATTATCAAAGAAAGAGAAATATTGCATCTAGTAATACAATGAATACATATACATGCATGAAACAAATTACTACTAACTATAAATAAGGTGATTACAGAAAGGTAAAACAATATGGTTACTAACAAATTATACTAATACTAGAAGAGCTGCTGAGCACATAATTATCTTGTTTCAAGTATGTAATAGCTTTTTGAATTACAAAATAAATCTGCTGAATGATACAATAACAAAAGTACATGTTGTGTGGGAGACAAAAGATGAAAAAGAAGAGGGGTCAATGACCCAAGAAAGCCAAGCATTGTGGCTTATTTCCATTGGGGTCCATTTTTTTGAGGTCCTACCAAAGGATCTGACCCACGGTTGACTAACTCATAGGGTTGGGTAATTTTGTGCCTTCTATTTGAATTGGAACTGTTTACTATTACTGTACTTCATTTTGAATATAGCAATAGCTGATTTTATCAGATATACAAGACTGTCTCGGTGCATAGCAATTCACAATTCATTTTTGAAGCACTTGCATACATGTGTATAGTTTTCAGTTGCTTCTTTATGAGATGAGCTATGCTTGTTTATAATAACACCCATTATTTAATTACAGTATATATATTTTTTTTTGGCCTGTAAATTCCAGACTTTATCAACTTCATTCACAAGCATGTTTTTTTCCAAAGATCACGTCCATAATAAGTCTGAAATTGTTGCTAAACATAAAATCGAGACATGGTAACTGATGAACTTGTGGGAAAAATAATGTAGAGCTTTTGACACTTTCAAAAAATGAAAAACTTTTCTTAAATTTATTTCATCAAAAATAATAAAAGTTTTTGATACCTTATACTGTGGCTGTCAATGCTTGTTGATTTAGAAATGTGTGGAGAGGGTTTACATGATCCTATTAGACATAGATGGATGTACAGCACATTATTAAATACCCTGTAGGTACATAAAGTTATGTAATTTTTTTTTACTTAGCTTAAATTTAGGTTTCTCTCAGATGTTGATCAAGATGTCAGTGGAGAGGGTTAATGTGGCCCCATTGGGTTGAGTTGGGATGAAGTGGAGGACTGTGGTCCATAGGCTGAAGTAATTGCAGAGTTGTTATTTACTTACAGGAGTCCTTGTCATGCATCTCTGCTGTGTTTTACCCTGCAGGACTTTATACAGTTGACAATTAAGTATCTGCTTTACCCAGGACCTGCTTAACAACAATGCTTCTAGGTGTAAGGGCCCTTTTCATTTAAAAAGTATGCAACTAACCAGTGGCATCTCATATATGTATGAGTATCAACTATTTAGCTTTAGGTTCTTCTTTCTCATCCTCTTCTGTTATGTACCTCCCCTTTATCTAGGAACTGAGTGTCTCCAATATTTCTTCAGTGATTTGTTTTTATCATCATCTAAGAGTTCATTTATATCTTCTGCCTGCCTATCTTCAAATCCCTCACCTCCTTGCTAAATCCACAGTTTCCTGGGCCTGACTCTACTGAGGGGAAAAACATATAAATTTATTCAATACACTAGGCCATAATTTTCTCCAGTCTTCATTAATTGTGGCTTGGGGCATTTCATTCCAAGCATTTTTTAAAAAGTTATTGCATCTGCAATGTTATTTTTATACTTAAACTCTGGCACTCTAATGCATGAGTCATCATCTATTACTGCAAGGAGTTTCTACACCTCAATTCATGTTTTGACCACTTCCTGATCCATTGGGTGTATCAATGATGTCATATTTGGAAAAAAAAAAAAAAAAAAAAAAAATTACTACTCTATTTCTTGAATTAAAAAATATAACCAGGAATGATTGGTCATGGTTTACAGTGTCCCAATAATTGAATCACTTCTACAGTGGAACCTCGGTTTTTGTGATTAACCCTTTGATTGTCGGAGACCCCATTCTGAAACTCATTCTGTCGCAAAATTTTGGAAAAAAAAAATAATTATTTTTTCTTATGAAATGATAGAGAATCTTTTCCCGATGGTTTTGACACCAAAAGTACAAAATTTGATGGAAAACTTACGGAATTACGCTTTCGTGAAGTTAGCGATGTCGGCGATATATACGCATCGGCAATTTCGCCAACTTTGAGCCCTATTTTCGGCCAATTCCATTGTCACAGTTGACCAAACGCATAGCTATTTCTTTAGAACTCCATTTGTTCTATCGATTGAGTACAAGAAACCACCAATTTACCGATTTCAACTACCCAATAAAGTGGTCAGAAATTGGCAATTTGGCCAATTTCATGCAAAATAAAAAAGATGTCAATTTCAAAATAGGGTCCAGAATAAACAATGCAGACATTCCTGGCACTAAAATAAGATATTCTCTGTTCATTAGATTTACTGTTATGCAGACTACTGCATTATTGTAAAAATGGTATAAATAATATCAGTGCACTTGTGTAAGAATATTAGACTCACCAGTTGACGTGTATTGGACGCATTGCGTGATTTGTGTACTCTTGAACATTGGCAAAAATCGAACATTTCCACTACTTTGAGCTCAATTTCAAGGTCATTTTCATCATGAAACTAATCAAAATCATCTCTATTTCTGTATAATATGTTTTCCATTCTATCAAATGAGACCACAAAAAAGAGAATACAACCATAAATACTATACGAAAATACATCTCAAAGTCGGCGTTTTAATCCAAAAACAGTTGGAGTTTTTTTTTCCTCATTATGCACTGTGTGCTGCAGGATTTTTTTTATACAGCGCACACTGACCACACAGACCTATTCTCTCATATGTGGGCCTACCAGGTTTCTCCCGCTTGATTTGAAGCCGCTAGAATTTTTGAGTATATATACGTCTGAAACACTGGCTCGTAAGACGTATATATACGACCAAAACAGTCAAAGGGTTAATCTATTCTAAAAAGTCTGACGAAAACCGAATCATACGAAAACTGAAGCAATATTTCCCATAAGAAATAATGTACTGTAAATCCAATTACAGTATGTAATGTGTTCCAGACACCCAAAAAATATTAACAAAAAATACATTTTATAGAGAATAACAATAGTTTTACAAACAGAAAACAATGAGAAATAAATATAAACAACTAATGAAATGGATAAATGAACATTTAACATCACTTTTACCTTTATTGAAGAATCTTGTTGGCGTATGGAAGACGGAGAGGAGGGGAGAGGGAGGAGAGGTTATTGTTTGGAAGGGGAATCCCCTTCCATAAGGACTTCTGTTATCAAGGCCATATCTGGGGTTACTTCCCTTCTTTGTCTTTTACTGGCACTAGAACCAGCTTGAGAGTCACTGTACCCCTGTCGCACAAAAAATCTGTCCAGAGAGGTCTGTTTCTAGCATCTCTTTAAGATTTGCCTAAAATGGGACAAGACATTGTTATTGAACATGTGGCAGACACGGCTTGCAACAGCTTTGTTAGGGTGATATTTCTCCACAAAACTTTGCAACTAGCTCCACTTTGCACACATGTCCTTAATCACTGAAGAAGGCACATTCTTCCCTCTCTCTTCCTCCTACGAAGCAAGCAATTTCCTCAGCTGCGGTCTGTTGCTGTTCCAGTTGAAGGTCTTGCAGCTCTTCAGTGGTTAGCTCTTCCCTGTGATCGTCCAACAACTCTTCCACATCCTGGCCACTCATACCCAACTCCATAGCCTTCCCCAAAGGCACTCGGAACTTTCTTTGGCCCCATGGTGGCTTATTTAGCAGTCGCACTCAATAAACAAGCACAAAAAACAATGGATTATTACAAAATGTTTCGGATGAACGTGCGGGGTGATGCTCACTCAATGAGAAACAAAGGCAGACTGAGTCACGAACGCATGGGATACTTTGTGTGGGCGTTTGAGTGGCCGAGTCACGCAGACGTGTTTGGTACGGACCATTTTCAACTTTACGAAAACCAAGTGGATGTATGAAAACTGGGAAAAAATTTGAATGAAAAGTCGTCGAAAACCGAATCCTACGAAAACTGGGGCATACGAAAACCGAGGTTCCACTGTATTAAACCCAAAAACAGACTGGAGGGTGTAGGGGAACCTTCCCAGTCCTCAGAAATATCAGCAAAAACAGAATAATTCCACTACTTTCAGCTCAATTTCATTCTACTTGCAGTCCTCAAACCAATTAAAATCATCTCAATTTAAGTACAGTGGACCCCCAAGTATCGGCCGACTCGAGTTTTGGTCGCTTTTTTCGGCCCAATTTTTCCCTGACTATCGGCTGTTTCCCCGAGTATCAGTCCACATACCAGACCTGTCCGCCTGCCCGTGCAGGCGTCGTGAGCCAGTCTAGCTCTGTTTACTATTGAATGAACATTACCCAGCATGCTCAATCAAACATTTCACAATAATTTTATTGTGTTTATTGATTGTTTATGGATTGTCACTGTGAAATAAGTCACCATGGGTCCAAAGAAGCTTCCTAGTGGCACCCCTGTGGTAAAGAAAGTGAGGAATGCCATCTCTGCAACCAGTTCAGTGACAGAGCCATATTGCACTTCAGGAACATGTTAAAGAGGCGCCAGAAACAGAGGACTGCGGACAATTATTTTGTGAGACAGGGGTCCAGTGACTCAAGCTGGTCCAAGTGGCATTAAAAGACCAAGAAGGGAAGTAACCCCAGATAGGGCTTTGATACCTGAAGTCCTTAAGGAGGGGGATTCCCGTTCCAAACACTAAGCCTTCCCTCACTCCTCCTCCCTATCTTCCAGATGCCAGCAAGTCTCTTCAATAAAGGTAAGTAAATGTTATTTTAAATGTAAATTTATAAATTTAATTTGTGTTATTATGTGTTTTGTGTATGTAAAACTATAGTTATTCTTTAAAAAATGAATTTTTTGTGAATATTTTTGGGTGTCTGGAATGGATTAATTGTATTTACATTATTTCTTATGGGAAATAATGGTTCGACTTTCGGCCAGTTCGAGTTAAGGCCTAGCTCCTGGAATGGATTATGGCCGATACTCGGGGATCCACTGTAGCATGTCTTCCATTCTACCAACTGATACCAAGAAACAACCAATAAAACCATACATACACAGAGTTAGTTTTCCCATCACGCACTACATGAGGCAGGAATTTTTTTTATACTGTGCACATTCACTGTACAGACCATTCTCTCATATCTAGGCCAAAATTTACCACTCATAGCTTACCTGAGTGAGCTGAGCTCATGACATAGAACTACAGTACATGAGGGACCCAGGCCCAAATGACATAGTTCTATGTGATGTCCACTGAAAGTGTTAATAGATAAGATGTAAATACAGTGGACCCCCGCCTAACGAGCACCCCGGAAATCGTACAATTATGTAAGTATAATATTGTAAGTGCTTGTGGAAGTGTATTTTTGGGGGTCTGAAATAGACTAACCTACGTGACATTATTTCTTAAGGAAGTAAATTCGTTCGGTAATGGCACTTGAGCAGGCTTCTGGAATGAATTTTGCTCATTAGGCGGGGGTCCACTGTACTGACTTCAAATGGCAGTACTACTGTAAAGAAATGAATTAAATAATTCTTCATAGTAGTTAATACATAAAGTACCATGCTTACCTTTTTAAAGGACTGCTTTTCTCCACATAATTTACAAACAATTTTTCTGTCCTTCCGCACTTGATGTGATTGAAAGGCCAAGCATGAGAAGCATCGCACAACATGAAACTCCTGACCCATTGCTGTTGAATAAGGTTAGGCTATAAAAATCTCTTACAGTGAGGCAGACAAAGACAGGGATACTAAAGACTGTACAGTGGTACCTCGAGTTACGATATTTTTTCGTTCGAGAATGCTGTTCAAGTGCCATTACCAAACGAATTTATCCCCATAAGGAATAATGTAAAATAGACTAGTCCTTTTACACCCCCAAAAATATACCTACAAAAGCATTTAAAAAAATAAACTTACATAAAAGGGCGATTTTGGGGACCATCGTAACTCGAGGTACCACTGTACTTATTACTGTGGGTTAGTTACCATTTTGTCCTAGGCACATGTCAATTAGACACTAGGCCTGTTGTATATATGTGTGTGTGTATGTGTATGTAAGGAAACACTTTGAAATGTTTCTGCCCCACCGGGAATTGAACCCGTCCCCTCCGTGCGTGAAGCAAGAGCTTTACCCACTAGACCACCGGGGGCTGATAAATGAGGCAGGGTGATAATTCTCACATGACACTACAATACTACAGTCCTTGACCTACTTGGGAGTCAAACATTCATACAGAAATACCAGTGGCAGGAAGCCATTAAAATATTTCTGAGCAAGAAATATCTTGGTAATAAATGCTTCTAATTCTTACCCAATACTAGTAGACCCATCAGACTTCTTTGTTTATCCAAACCTGTAAACCAAATATCCCCCTCATGCCCATCACTTCAGGCAACAGTTGGCACATAATCTTGTTAAACACCTATCCAAACTGCTATGTATCATAAGCCAGGTACACCTCAAACACTTGGGTGACCATGAGCCAAATGTCAAAGATGATATCTCAAAAATATACACTTATCTTCTTTGTAACACAGTTAATGACACCCTGGACTTCTCTATTCCCAGCAAGGACTTCGTGAATCAGTGCTGCTTCATATACAGGGAAAGTAAGTACAGTACTGACAATGTTTTGGGATGGCCATGGGCTCTCTGAGCTGAGCTGTGTTGGCCAATTCCTTACATGAAATGCCTTGAAACAGTTCACATCCTTCCTGCCATCCCCAATACTAACATGGTTACACTATGTTGATGACATACATATTAGTCATTTTTTCTGAGACTTCATTTTTTTTATTGAGCAGCTGAGCAACTAATTTATTGTACACCCCATGCAGATTCATAACATCCTCGGCACTATCAACAGTGTGGAAATCACACTTGAATTCACACTGAAGGAAGAATACAATAACAGACTCCCATTCCTAGATGTCCTACTACAGTCAGTCAGATATAGATTCACATTTAAAGCATACAAGAAGCCACAAACAAGGACACCCGCATACTATACTTCCACTCACATCATGACACCAGGACCAAGGGGGTGTAAACACTGATTTCTTCCTCAGAGCACACAGGATATCTAGCCTGCATTTTCTAGAAGAGGAATGCAAATACATGATGTATGCTCTGTCAACTACAATTCTCACCGCATTTCATAGTAGGCTACAGAAAGCGTGCCCTTTGAACTGTCAACAGTAACATGCAAAAGAAAGCAGTCACTAAAAATGTCCTCCCCCATCAACAATGTAGACAGCAAAATTTCTAACGTTCTCTGGGATAGCAGAATGTTCATAGCACCTAGCTCTACAGTTACCATCAAGAACTTGTTCAAGAAGGCCAACAATGTTAAATCCACAACCAGATTATATATGATCTCTTGCAAAGGATGAGGTGTACATGGGGTAAACAGCCAGGACCAAGGAACAGTTACAGAACACAGATATGCCTGCAGCTGTGACAATCTGAGCAACGAATGTGTGTTACACTGAGACACAGCTATGATACTGAAACTTGGCTAAAGAAGTCAAGTAGGCCACAGAAATCAGGGAGGTTTAGAATCTCTAAAACTCTGGCAAGGATGATCTTGTATTAATATTGGTAGAATTACCGACAATATGTTAAGTAAAAGGACACAAATGGAACTAATGTGACATTTTATTGTGGCAACTAGCACAAGCTAACACTAGAGTCGCCATAGCATCCAGCACTTCAATAAAGGATCTAACCAGGACAAAATCCAAGCACCATAAAGCAGTCAATGCAGGTGTTTACACTATACCCTGTGGAGGCTGTGACAGGATTTATATAGGTGAAACAGCAAGGAACCTCGAAACATGCCTCAATGAACACATTAATGCATGTAGGAACAATAACTTGAACAACGCCTGCGTACAACACTGAAATTCCGCCAGTCATCTCATGAAATTCAGGGACGCCCGATTAGTGATCAAAGAACCTAATTTCCACTGAGGCAAGTGCCTTGAATCAGCATTAATCGCTGTTTCTAACACAAATAAAACAAATGCAGTTTCATCATCTCTGAGGTCTTAGCGAGAATCCTCCTGAAAACAGTAAACCCTGCCATCACATAGTCTCTGCTGCTAATACTACACAAGCACATTACAGAAGAGGAACACTGAAACAGACCTTCTCAAATCCTACCACCAGTATTTATCTAACCTATTTTTATGCTACCCAAGTAATAGCTTTTATAACATTTTACTCATGTGCAAGTTGATTGTTCTACCATATTGTATTACTACTACTACTACAACTAATATTACTACTACTACTACCATTAGTATCACACCTCACTCTAAGCCTATATATACCCTCTGTGTCCATGCATTGTTTGTAATGGCTTGATAAAGCTCCTGGAGAGCAAAACATTGCCCCAATAAAATGTCACATTAGTTGCATTTGTGTCCTTTTACTTAACAAGGATGATCTTACCTAACCATGACACTGCAATTAGGTCACACGAATTACCTGGACATGCCCCCTCAACTTCAGCAAATGATACCTTTGCATTATCTAAGCTACCGATACTCTTTCTCCTGAACTCTTCCCACTGTATATGCTTTATTACTAGTTCTCTGATTATCAGGATTGAAAAAGCCACATAGGGCAAAATGTCTCCTCCATTAAAAATATCCAGTGTGCATATGCATTTTTATTTCCACAGACAAGGTCACATACTAGAGCATTATATTGTTTAGAGATGTGTCCAAATAAAATCTACATGAAATACAGTAGACCGTTGATCAAGACGGAAGTTAGGTTTCTGAAAATGCAGTGTTAGACGAATCCATGTTAAAGGAACTAAAGAACTTATGAGAAAAATAGGGTTACGTTCCTGGGACCCCCCAAGAAGCCAAACTAACTTTTTCGGTCTCCAAATCTTACGCAAATAAAAATGATAATGCAATTGGTGTTCATTGTCGTTATGTATATTTTTTCTGTTGTTCAAGGCTACAAATGCAACAGAAATAATATTTCTTACCTTAAATTGTGGTTGCTGGTGTTTGTCAATTCAAATTCAAATTCAAATTCTTTATTTTGAGTAATATACAAGGTGGGGTGTACTTATAATTATACATTTTATGAAGTAGATATTACAAGATGGCCAATAATATGCCTAGGTATGCCTAGGCTTTTCAGGCAGTCTTATGATAGGTCTTACTCAATAGTGACACAATGATTATACTGATAGTAAGGTTAGGTAATTGTAGTTATTAACTAGGTTTACAAAATTGAGGTATTGAAATTTAAACATTTAAGAATTTAACAATTAGTTTAAGAATTTAGCATTTAGTTTATATATTAATGATAAAGGTGATGTATTGGCATAATACAGTTTCTATATTGGAGTGTCTTAGGCAAACTTATGACTAGCTTAAGAAATATGAAGCAATAGGAGTAGTACTGTGCAAATTAAGGGGAATCACAGATATCAATAAGTGTATTTTGCTGTGGATATGTGCAAGATAAAGTAGTTTTTATGTGGTTAGCTACCGGTTGGGTGCATAAGTGAGATAAGATGTTTTTTAACGGTGCTTTTGAAAATGGAGGTTGTGTCTGCAGTTCTAGAGTTTTCAGGCAGGGAGTTCCAGATTTTAGGCCCTTTTATGCGCATTGAATTTTTGTATAGATTTAGTCGGACACGCGGAATGTCAAAGAGATGTTTATGTCTGGTATTATGTCTATGGGTCCTGTCACAACTGTCAAGAAAGTGTTTTAGCTCAGGGTTAAAGTTGGAATTTAAGGTTCTATAAATGTAGGTAGCAGAGTAGTAAGTATGGATGTTCTGAACAGTGAGTAGGTATAGGTCTTTGAAGAGTGGGGGGGTGTGCTGCCTAGCGTTGGATTGCATGATAATTCTTACTGCGGCTTTTTGTTGGGTTATTATTGGCTTTAGGTGGGTAATTGCTGTTGATCCCCATGCACAAATGGCATATGTGAGGTAGGGATAGATGAGTGAGTAGTATAGTGTGAGTAGGGCTGATTGTGGTACATAATACTGTATCTTAGAGAGGATCCCCACAGTTTTGGACACTTTCTTTGTTATGTGTTGGATATGGGTGCTGAATTTCAGGCTGCTGTCAAGGTGAAGACCCAGGAACTTGCCCTCGTTATGTTTAGCAATAGGTGTAGTGTTGATATTAATGTTTAATTGTGGATCATCTGCTCTGTTGCCAAACATAATATAGAAGGTCTTATCAGTGTTGAGTGTAAGTTTATTGGCTGTCATCCATGTTGATATTTTTATTAATTCGTCGTTAACAATGGTATTAAGCGTGGCAAGGTTTGTGTGGGAGATGACATAAGTTGTGTCGTCAGCAAAGAGTATTGGTTTCAGGTGTTGTGATACATTGGGAAGATCATTGATGTATAAGAGGAAGAGCAGGGGACCAAGGACACTTCCCTGCGGTACTCCGGTGTCAAGTGGTCGTGTCGTGGAGGATGTGTCTTTAATAGTGACATACTGATACCTATTAGTGAGGTAGGATTTGAAGTATGCTAGTGCATGACCTCTTATTCCATAGTGGTCAAGTTTGTGGAGTAGGATGCCGTGGTTTACTGTGTCGAAAGCTTTCCTTAGGTCAATAAAAAGTCCTAATGGACTTTTTCGAGTGCTGTGTAAAGCAGGTCTATCATTTTTACTATTGCATTGTTAGTGCTTTTATTTTTCCTGAAGCCAAATTGGCAGGGGTTGAGTATGCTTTGTGTCGTTATGAACGAGTATAATCTCTTGTGCACAAGTTTCTCGAAGATTTTGGATAGCAACGGTAGATTATGATTGTGAAGGAAGGAGTGGAGAGGCATGCTGAGGCCCATCTGGGCTGAGGTGGATGGTAGTCCAGTAAGTCAGTCCAGTCAAGTAAGTCAGTAGGTCAGTCAGTCAAGTCAGTACAATTATTCAATTCAGCAGGTCACTCATTCAAGTCAGTCAGTCAAGTCATTCAGTAAATCAGTCAAGTTAGTAAGCCAGTCAAGTCAGTAAATCAGTCAAATCAGTAGGTCATCAGTCAAGTAAGTCATTCAATAAATAAGTTGTTATTAAATAAATCAAGTCAGTCAAGTAAGTCATTCAGTAAATAAGTTGTTATTAAATATATCAAGTCAGTCAAGTAAGTCATTCAGTAAATAAGTTATTAAATAAATCAGTCAAGTAGTAGGTCAGTAAGTCAGTCAAGTCAGTAGGTCAGTAAGTCAGTCAAGTCAGTAGGTCATTCAGTAAATCAGTCCAGTCATTCAGTAAATCAGTCAAGTCAGGTCAGGCAAGTCATTCAGAAAATCAGTAAATCAGGTCAGTCAGTAAGTCAGTCAAGTCATTCAATAAATCAATCAAGTCAGTAGGTCAGTCAAGTTAGTAAATCAAATGACAACCCGGGTTATTCATTGCACAAGCCCATATATTTGCTTCACTCTTTTTAATCATACGAACTGACGCTTCATTAAGGCCATAAGCTCTCGCCATGTCCACCATATTTAAGCTTATCTAATATCTTGATTTTCTTCATAATTCCAAGACTTCATCTTGCCACTCCCTGCATCACTTGCATGCCTCCTGTGTGCCATGGTTCCTTGGCAGATGCAATGTATGGTAACGAAAAGGACCAAAACCCGATTCACAGACAATACTGGGTACTGCACTGGACGCATATACAGTATACCGAGCATTGATACGGAGGTGGCAGGGTAGGAAACTAGGGCCTCCCCCGTAAAAAACAATGGCTTGACCCACAGGCAGACTGCCTAGTGCTCACTACAGAGAAGGGAAGATCCCTGCTGTCCAGCTTGTGGTGCTGAAATTTTTTCCCTACTAAGAAGCAGAACCATTTAAATTGAATTTTAGGAAGTGTAAAATGAAAATATGCCGCAATTTGACAATAGCGTAATGGAGAAAAAGTTTTAAAGGAAATTGTTTTAATCGATGGTCTACTGTAGTTAATCACTTCACTGTTAATGATACTTGACATCTTGAGACTGTGTTCACATTTTTCATCAGCAAGATAATTTAACTTTTTTTTTTTTTTATTAACACATCGGCCGATTCCCACCAAGGCAGGGTGGCCCGAAAAAGAAAAACTTTCATCATCATTCACTCCATCACTGTCTTGCCAGAAGGGTGCTTTACACTACAGTTATAAAACTGCAACATTAACACCCCTCCTTCAGAGTGAAGACACTGTACTTCCCATCTCCAGGACTCAAGTCCAGCCTGCCGGTTTCCCTGAATCCCTTCATAAATGTTACTTTGCTCACACTCCAACAGCACGTCAAGTATTAAAAGCCATTTGTCTCCATTCACCCCTATCAAATACGCTCACACATGCTTGCTGGAAGTCCAAGCCCCTCGCACACAAAACCTCCTTTACCCCCTCCCTCTAACCTTTCCTAGGCCGACCCCTACCCCGCCTTCCCTCCACTACAGATTTATACACTCTCGAAGTCATTCTGTCTCGTTCCATTCTCTCTACATGTCCGAACCACCTCAACAACCCCTCCTCAGATCTCTGGATAATAGTTTTGGTAATCCCGCACCTCCTCCTAATTTCCAAACTCTGAATTCTCTGCATTATATTCACACCACACATTGACCTCAGACATGACATCTCCACTGCCTCCAGCCTTCTCCTCGTTGCAACATTCATTACCCATGCTTCGCAGCCATATAAGAGTGTTGGTATAACTATACTCTCATACATTCCCTTCTTTACTTCCATGGACAAAGTTCTTTGTCTTCACAGACTCCTAAGTGCTCCACTCACCCTTTTCCCCTCATCAATTCTATGATTCACCTCATCCTTCATAGACCCATCTGCTGACATGTCCACTCCCAAATATCTGAATACATTCACCTCCTCCATACTCTCTCCCTCCAATTTGATATCCAATCTTTTGTCACCTAATCTTTTTGTTATCCTCATCACCTTACTCTTTCCTATATTCACTTTCAATTTTCTTTTTTTATACACCCTACCAAATTCATCCACCAACCTCTGCAACTTCTCTTCAGAATCTCCCAAAAGCACAGTGTCATCAGCAAAAAGCAACTGTGACAACTTCCACTTTGTATTTGATTCTTTATCTATTAACCCCACAAAATTGCCAAGACCCTCACATTCACTTCTCTTACAACCCCATCTATAAATATATTGAACAACCATGGTGACATCACACATCCTTGTCTAAGACCCACTTTTACTGGGGAATAGTCCCTCTCCCTCCTACACACTCTAACCTGAGCCTCACTATCCTCATAAAAACTTTTCACTGCTTTCAGTAACCTACCTCCTATTCCATACACCTGTAACATCTGCCACATTGCCCCCCTATCCACCCTATCATACGCCTTTTCCAAATCCATAAATGCCACAAAAACCTCTTTACCCTTATCCAAATACTGTTCACCTATATGTTTCACTGTAAACACTTGGTCTACACACCCCCTACCTTTCCTAAAGCCCCCTTGTTCA
>WNWK01043975.1:0-15287 GCA_009830355.1 Cherax destructor | reverse complement strand
GGTATGGAAGGTTTGTAAGTCTTTAGGGATGTATGTGAGTTGCATGGGGGGGGGGTTGGTAGTAGGGGGGGAGAGCTGGGGCGGGGGTGTTCTTCTTTGTTTTAGCTATGATAGTGGGACCCATGACAATGATGAGGGCCGAAGGGTCATTTAAAGGGGGTTTGTTTTGGGGAAAGGGGGGGGGTTTTTCAGGGGGAGGGGTTTGGATCTTTTTCAGAGCAGAGCTGGGGTTTCCCTCACCAAAGCTTAAAAAAACAAAACAAAGCCAATGTTTTGGGTTTTAAAATTTTTGTGTTGGCCTGGGACGGTCGTTTGCACGTGTGTTTACACAAATTTTTTTTTTTTTTTTAGGGTATGATTATCTTTGCCCTTTTTCAATAATGTGTCTGTTTTCAGGTGTATATGTCAAGTCAGGCTTATTAACTTTGCTAGGGTTATTATATCATTTGTATAATCCTAAAGGAGGATGTATTTTCAGGAGCTCCATGATTTTGTTTGGTCTTTTCATGAGGCCTTGTAAGTGTACAAATTTCATTTCGTGAATTCTTGGGGGTTTACCCTCCCCATTTCCTTGTCTCGCTCTGGTTTTGTGTGTTAAACCAGTGGCTTAAACCAGTGGGATACCTTGAGTATGGTGTTAAACCAGTGGGTTACCTTGAGTATGTTTTTTATTGTGTCGGGTAAGATGGGGACATTATGATAATCATTAGGGTCAAATAATGATGATATATATTCGTGTGTATTCTTTATTCTACGTGTATGTTTTAGGGAAATGACCTTCGTGTTAGGTGCAAGTTTTCAAGAAATTATGGTATGAAGTCATTGTTATATATCGGCATGTATATTTTGTAATCCTATATATATATATATATATATATATATATATATATATATATATATATATATATATATATATAAGAATGGTAAGAAAAGGTGCTGAAAGTGATAGCGCCTATATGTAATGATGACTTGACATAAAAGTATTTTTGGGAATCAATATTGTGTTGTTGTCAAGGGACATAATTTTTGTTTGGGACATTATGGTTCTGCCTAAGGATATGCATATTATTTTTTTGGTTTTGTGAGATGTAGGTTGAGAATATAAAAGGGGTTTTATAGCATACACTGTTGTATGTTCTTTATGATTGTTGTAAGACTACATAATGTATCTATATCATATGATTTTAAATAATAAAAAATTGTTGGGGAAACTTTTTTTTTACATTTTTGCAGCTTAATAAAAGAATAATAACTTACACGTTGTCAAAAAGCGGCTGTAGAGGTGAGTTTTTAGGAAATCCAATACCACCAACATCCATATACAGGCTTTCTGAACCCTCCTTCAGAGTGCATATTTTCACTGATCCATCTATTAAAAAAAGAAAAACAACAGTTTGTTACATAACAAAAAGCTTATTTGCACCGGTAATTCGGATTGCTCAGTTCCGAATAAGTGAAAAACTATGTATGACTCCCACATCTCCTGTCCTGTACGTGATTACTAATGTGGTCATTAGTGTTATTTGCTCATTATTGATACCCCTGTCCTTATTGTACCAATGTCATTATTGCTACCAATGTCATTATTGATTCCCTTGTCGTTATTGATTCCCTTGTCATTATTGCTATACTGTCATTATTGCTATACTGTCATTATTGCTATACTCTCATTATTGCTATACTGTCATTATTGCTATACTCTCATTATTGCTATACTGTCATTATTGCTATACTGTCATTATTGCTACCAATGTCATTATTGCTATGTTACAAAAAGCGTCTTCTAAAACAGACACCTCCAGAGCAACTAATTTATCCCCCTCTAGCCGCTGGCCTCTTTCTGGTTTCCTATCATGAGGTTCGATTTTATTCTATTTCAGTTATCCTGGCTCTTTAATATTAACAAGGATCCCACGGAGACGTACTCAGCGACGAGTAGTAAGTTCCGCCTCACCCACGGAGAGGTACTCAGAGCGACGAGTAGTACGTTCCGCCTCACCCCCGGAGACGTACTCAGAGCGACGAGTAGTAAGTTCCGCCTCACCCCGGAGAGGTACTCAGAGCGACGAGTAGTACGTTCCGCCTCACCCCCGGAGACGTACTCAGAGCGACGAGTAGTAAGTTCCGCCTCACCCACGGAGAGGTACTCAGAGCGACGAGTAGTAAGTTCCGCCTCACCCACGGAGAGGTACTCAGAGCGACGAGTAGTAAGTTCTGCATCACCCCTGGAGACGTACTCAGAGCGACGAGTAGTAAGTTCCGCCTCACCCACGGAGAGGTACTCAGAGCGACGAGTAGTAAGTTCCGCCTCACCAACGGAGACGTACTCAGAGCAACGAGTAGTAAGTTCCGACTCATCAACGGAGACGTACTCAGAGCGACGAGTAGTAAGTTCCGACTCATCAACAGAGACGTACTCAGAGCGACGAGTAGTAAGTTCCGACTCACCAACGGAGACGTACTCAGAGCGACGAGTAGTACGTTCCGACTCACCAACTGAGACGTACTCAGAGCAACGAGTAGTACGTTCCGCCTCACCCACGGAGACGTACTCAGAGCGACGAGTAGTACGTTCCGACTCACCAACGGAGACGTACTCAGAGCGACGAGTAGTACGTTCCGACTCACCCACGGAGACGTACTCAGAGCGACGAGTAGTACGTTCCGACTCACCCACGGAGACGTACTCAGAGCGACGAGTAGTACGTTTTGCCTCACCCCCGGAAACGTACTCGACACAAACCAGTGTAACACAAAGATGATAGAGTAGACTATACTTGCAGTCACCACAACTCAACAGCCAGAGAGAAAGAAAATACTCGATGTGACTCCTAAGAGAGGCAACGAAGTAATTCAGTTTGGCAAACCCAGGAGCCCCAACACTGTGTGATCATGTGACTCACAGCTACAAGCGGGTAAAGGGTTAACAAGAGCAGACAGCCAGTCCTAATTCCATCACTAAGTATAACTAAACACATCTTACCTACTTACATATACTAAGTCAAATAATATAAAGCAAGATGTTTTTATTTTAGTTTCTAATGAAAACATCTCCAATATAAAATTATATGATAATTTTTTTTTTATATTTTATTGAAACAGGGTACAATGCACATAGCAAAATAATACATATCCAAGAACATCAAATTATCCAATAGGACACACACGTACTACAATCTCCCACACTATTTGATCATAAATATCAGAACATAAGAAGCCCACACATTAGATAATATTAAACACAAAATATATATAAACATTTCCTACCGCGATAAGACTATACACGTTCACACGTTCACACGTTCACAAACAACACAATGACAAACATTGACAAAACGCCACAAATCACCGGCGTTCATGTATAAAGAATTCAATTTTCAACATACACAACCTATCAATACATATCCAAGAACCTCTCAATACACACCCAAGAACATTAACCACTAAAACATATAAACAATCGTTTTCCACATCATGTGGATTGCAATGTAACATTAGACACACCTTTATTCAAATGCTGTAAAACATATCTAACGATTAACACGTCCCATGACACACACCTGATCCCCAACCCCCTCCCGGTGCATGCCGCACTATAAGAACCCCCCCATGACCCTTCTCCAGATCTTTCAGATGGTAACCCCATCATGTAACTGAACAGAGCCCTCACACACTGTAAATACACACCCACACACGACAGTTGACACCCCTATTACACACATTATCCTTGAATTGTACCACCTCTGTTCTCACCTCTGTTCTCACCTCTGTTCTCACCTCTATCCGCCTCACACTCACCCCCCCCCTTGTAAACGGAAAACCAGCCCGTCTCTACCCCTTACCTTTTCGCTCCCTTTAACCCCCACACTGTGAGGTTCCGATAACCCTCCGGGAGATCCACCTCCCATTTCCCCCATAATCTCTTTAGTTCGGCATTTAGTCCTATAAAACCCCGCTATCATCATCTTAATGCGCTCAGCAGCCCCCATCTGACGCATCGCCCATGAATAATAAATGAAATCAGTGACCAAACACACTACCGCCCTTTGGATCCGCTTATCCATACCATTCACATCCAAACTCAAAGTCCTCAGCACCAAAATGACCCCCAGCAATCCCAACACATGACTAAACCACTCCCGCACCGCCCCCAACCTATCGCAAAAATACACTACATGATAAGCTGTCGCTTCCTCCCCACACAACGCACAACCACTCCCTTCCACTAATCCCCTAGTATGCAACAACGCCCCAGATGGAAGTATGCCATGCAGAAACTTATAAACTACCTCCCGCACCCTTGGATCAATCCTAGCTTCCCTCAACAATCCCCACACTACACCCCAAGCATACATAGGGTATACACTCTCTACCACCGCCACCACCCTTCCCATTCCCACCCCATCCAACACCCCAAGCCTCACCTTCCCCGGGTCCTGAACCACTAACATAAATCGAATCATCCCCTCACAGTCCTTTAACTCCTTACCCTTCCACCATCGACCTATATCCTCATGAATCCTCCGCAGCCAGCCCTCTCCCCTCCCTCTTTCCCTCATATAACACCTCTTCACATACACACTTTTTAACCGTTGATGCAACGAAATAAGCCCCAGCCCCCATGGCGATGGGGAGCGAGACCACCCCCCTACTTAACCACTCACAGCGTGAACCCCATATAAATCGCATTATTCTTCCCAGGAACCTATGCACATCACAACCCACCAGTGGATATACTGACCCCACATGCCACAATTTACTATAGATCAATACATTTACCACTATCGCCCTCTGATGTAAAGTTAAATTCGCCGCTCTCATACTCGACAATCGACTTAACACCCCATCCATCACCCTCTTCGAATTCACCACCCTTGCCTCCTCACACACCCGCATGTATACTACACCACAAATTTTAAACCTATCCACAAGTTTCCCCACTGCCACAACTTCCATCCCCACCCTCCTCCCCACCTCCATGTACAACGATTTCTCTTCATTTATTTTCATACCTATTGCTTCTCCAAAAACCCCCACCACCCTCCCCACTGCCCCTAAATCCCGCCTATCCCTAACTAAAACCGTGGTATCATCCACATATCCCACAATACCCACTCCCCTTACCCTATCGACCATCACATTTCCCTCAAGACATCTCCATATCTCCCTATAGAGGGGATCCTGAACACAGGCAAACAACAACTGCGATATAGGACACCCCTGTCTCAATCCCCTTGCCATTTCAATATGTCTCCCTAAAAAACCATTCACCTGCACACGCACACACGCTCCCTCATATAACGACTGTGCCCATCCCACCACTTCAGCCCCGAACCCCTGCCATCTCATGAATCTCCACAATGCCTCACGGTGAACACTATCATATGCGGCCCTCCAATCTAATGCTAAAACCCCAGCCTCCTCTTCCACCCGATTCCAGTCAATGAAATCCCTGATACGCCCGTGTCCCTCATACATTGATCTGCCCAGAATCCCATACTGTCCCTCATCTATCACCCTGCCAACCACACTCTTCAGACGATTCCCCAATATTTTCGCGTAGATCTTATAATCACAGCACATTAGGGTAAGCACTCTATAATCGGTAATGTACACACACGGTGTTCGCTTCGGCACCAGCACCGCTACACCTGTCCGCTGTATGTCCCCTAATACCCTTCTATGCTTCATTTCATTAAACAAAACTACCAAAAACCCCTTCAACACTCCCCAATTTTCCACATAAAACTCACAAGGTAAACCATCTAAACCTGGGGACTTGCCTATGCACATGCCCATTACAGCCCTCCATACTTCCTCCTCTGTTATCAACCCTCCCAACTCTCCCCTATCATCATCGTCCAACTCACACCCCACCCCCCCATCACATGTAACGCCTCCTCGTCAATATCTCCCCCTCCCATCGACTCACCAAAAAACGCATCTATATATCCACTCATTCCCTCTGTCGTCCGCAACATCTGACCCTCCCTATAACCGCCCAGGTCCTTCCCCATCACAACATTCATTGTGCTCATAGCCTCTCTCTTACGTCGCTGCTCACGCAAAACACAGGCAGATGGCCTATCTCCCCACATCACCCTCTCCAATCCCCTGCCACCTCGCTCCATCAAAATGCATATTTTGGATGTCCCTGATCTGCTCCTTCAAACCCTCAATTATTTGTACTGGATAGGTCTCCTAACCCCTACATGACAATCCCTTAATTGCCCTTCCAAATACCTCTGCAACCCATACGATAACCTGCCTTTCTCCCTCCCACACCCAACATAAAACTCCTTTATGCGTACCTTAGCCACTGTATCCCACCAAGAAATCACATCTCGCCCGCTTCCCCCATCCCCCACAAATTTTCCTACAACTCTGCAAAACCCCCTTCCCCCCATTTAAGCAAACCCACATTCAACTTCCAATACCCCCATATCTCCTAGGCAATCCATCCCACGCCAAATTCACTAATACCCCACGATGATCCGAGAATGTCATGTCCACAGTTTCAAATCTCTGCACCTCAACCGCTCGATTCGCATATATTCTATCCAATCTCGCAGCATATCCTTTCCTCACAAAAGTATATTCACCTCCACCCCCTTTACATCTCGCAACCCCACTCCATAGAGCAGGTCCCCCAATGATCCTACCACATGCCCCGCTCCCCGTGGCTCCACATCCCGCTGACTAGTCACACAATTCCAGTCCCCACCTACAATCGACACTACCGGCATCGACCGCAGGTGATACACTAGCTCATCCCTCACAAACCTACTTTTAACTCCCCCATCACCCTCTGCTGGCCCATATACACTCATAAAACCTACGCGTTCCCTACCCCATAAGCCCTCAACTCGAACAATCCTACCATCCCCGCTCACTTCCCAATGGCTCACAACAAACGGGCTGGTTTCCCGAATCAAAACAGCTGCTCCTCCTTTCAACCTACATGTATACCCAACATACACGACATACCCTGCTATGACCAACTCACCACCCATCTTATAATTGTGCTCCTGCACATAAGCCACATCCACCTGATAGCGTCCCAAAACCCCCCCTAACCAATCTCTCTTCCGCACATTACACAAACCATTAACATTGACCGTTAGACACTGGAATAAGACAAAGGTGGCTTTCCCTTGGATACTCAGCCCCCTTTATGACACATTTTTGAATCATCACTTGGAATGCTCCCTGCATTCCTCACAGGCCTTTGTCCTTTAGGCCCCACACCACCCTCATGTACCACAGCTGCCCACAGCTTTTTGCCAGGCCTTTGCGCTGGTGTTAGCACATCCTCTGGATCCGACATTACAGCTGCTCGTTTCCTCGACCCTAGGTCCACCTGCATGTCAGCCACATGCCCCTCCTCCTCATGAACATCCACTTCCACAACTCCTGTCTGTATGAACTCTCCACCCATTGCCCCACCACTCGCCTGAACGCACTCCACAGCTGCAGTCTTTTGACTCAGACCCAAGGCCCTGTCCACGCCCTCCTCCGTCATACTGATGATGTCCTCCACCAAGGATCGTGTGGATTTCCCGCCGTCGCCTTCCACCCCCTCAGTGACGTCGTTACTGCCCACAGCGGATCTCCCACTCATAGGCGAATTGTCAGGAAGGGAGGCACAGGCCGACACTTGCAAGTCGTCCTGCCCTCCCACCCCTCCCCGCTCGGCGCTCCTATTCGCCTCCTCAGGACTACAGTCATCCTGTTGCGTAGTCCACTGATGCCTGCTATGCTGGTAAGGAGCACCTCTGGCCTCCTGTCACACAGGGCCGCCATGTGTCCATATCCCCCACATAGGCGACATGTCCGTTGTTGGCCCGCATATGTCACAAAAATGTGCATGCGAAATTCCTCTAATATTACATAAGACGGGATGGGGTACTTAAGAGACATCTTCAAAACATAAGACCCATCTGGCAGCCCCTCATATGGGCCCCCGGCCCAACGTCCTTGTGTTGCCGCATGAATGGTCCCGTATTTATCAAACACTGATGTCATGTCCATTGAATCCGCCTCAAAAGGCACATTGCGAACCTTTATCCACGTGTACCTTCTGGAGACATCACGAAGTTGCACAGTAACACCTGGGTTTATGTACATGCTGCGTTCCTGGTACTTTTCCACGATTGTCTCGTAAACACTGGTAGCACCAAACTTCACAAAAATTCTCATAATTCCATTCATGGCCACCCCAGACAACATGTCGTTCTCTATACCATAAGTTCTCCTTAATATGTCAGGCAGAAGCACGGCCATATTCTCTGCAGTCACTGCCCCATGAATCAAGTCCACACAAACCGTGTTGACCCTCTTCCTACCACCCAGCGCCATTTGCAAATCCAAGCTTTTGCCAAACGCCACCAGGGGAGACAGCACACGTCCGCTCACCAGCAAGGCAGAGCGACGAAATGCCCTAATTCCATCACTAAGTATAACTAAACACATCTTACCTACTTACATATACTAAGTCAAATAATATAAAGCAAGATGTTTTTATTTTAGTTTCTAATGAAAACATCTCCAATATAAAATTATATGATAATTAAATATATACAGAATATACATTGCATTCAGTTCAGGGGACGCAACAACTACCACTGTCATTATTAATGCCACTGTCATTATTACTATCCTGTTGTTATTATTACCCTGTCATTATTACTACTCTGTCATCATTGGTACACTGTCAATATTACTACAACTGTCATTATTGCTACACTGTCATTATTGCTACACTATAATTTGCTACCACTGTCATTATTGCTACCACTGTCATTATTGCTACACTGTCATTATTGCTACACTCATTATTGCTACCACTGACATTATTGCTACCACTGTCATTATGGCTACCACTGTCATTTTTGCTACACTGCCATTATTACCACAACTGTCATTATTGCTTCACTGTCATTATCGCTACTACTTTCATTATTGCTACCCTGTCATTATTGGTACCACTGTCATTATTGCTATCACTGTCATTATTGCTAAGCTGTCATTAATGCTACCACTGTCATTATTGCTTTCAACGTCATTATTGCTTTCAACGTCATTATTGCTTTCAACGTCATTATTGCTTTCACTCTCATTATAGCTACTACTGCCATTGTTGCTACCACTGTCATTATTACTACACTTACTACTGCTTTCACAGTCATTAGTGCCACCACTGTCATTACAGCTACTAGTGTCATTATTGCTTTCACTGTCATTATTGCTACACTTTCATTATTGTTTTCACTGTCATCATTGATACCACTGTCATTATCGATACCCTGTCATTATTACTACACTGTCATTATTGGTACCACTGTCATTATTGGTACCACTGTCATTATTGTTACCTTGTCACTATTGCTACCCTGCCATTATTGATACCATTGTCATTATTGCTACCACTGTCATTATTGCTACCCTGTTATTTTTGGTACCACTGTCATTATTGCTACCACTGTCATTATTGCTACACTGTCATTATTACTACCACTGTCATTATTGCTTCACTGTTATTGTTGCTACCACTGTCACTATTGCTATCACTGTCATTATTGCTAAACTGTTATTATTGCTACCACTGTCATTATTGATACCACTGGAGGCTGAAGCTTCGGCTAGATGGGTTTGGGAGTGAGTGTGAGATGGTTGGTGCTGGTGAGGAGGAAAAGGTTACCAACAGTGAGCTAGAGAGTGGCAGCCGCTTTAAGTGGCAAGTGGTTCACAATTCAGGAAGAAGGAAGATAAGAAATGTTAATAGAGAAGATGTGAAGGTAGGAAATCGATTCTCTGTTCTCCAGGACGAGTGTACTTCAGTGGTTAGTGAGGTTAAAGGTACCACTGACTTCCCTGCTAATCATGGTAAGAATATTCTGATTGTGGGAGACTCTCAGGTAAGATATATGGACCGTGCTTTTTGTAACAGAGATAGGAAGGTCAGATAGAGGGTGTGCCTCCTAGGAGCTGGTGTTGGTGACATAGTCAGCAGGTTGGATAATATTGTGTCAGATAATGAGAACAAACCCATTATCTGTCTTAGTGCTGGTGGAAATTTCATCGGGAAGGGCAGGAGACAGGAGATGCTGGATAAGTACAGGTATAGTACAGTCATAGAAGTATTCAGGTCTAAGGGAGGGATCCCAATCATATGAAGCAGCTTGCCTAGAAGGGGAGTGGGCAACGAATGGATGTCTAGTGCAATTGGTATAAATTGCTGGCTAGACAGGTACTGCAAGGAACTTGCAATCCCATTCATTGATAACTGGGACAAATTCTATGGCAAACATGATATGTATGCAAAGGATGGGGTTCATCTCTCTGGGGCTGGAGTGGTTGCATTAGCCAATTCGATTGAGGGGTCATTGATGACTTGTCTAGGAATTTAAACTGATAGATTATAGAGGTATGGGTGTTTGTGGGAAACAATCAGGCTGCAGTATTAGGGTTGAAAACAGCAGATATTACCAGGATACCCCAGGCATATGTTTAAAAGACAATATTCAAAATAAGTTGCTAGTAAAGGCAAAGCAATTGTTCAACAAACAAACAAAGATAGTAGAGGGCAACGAGTGACTAGCTCCCTTAAGGTTTTCTATACAAATAGTAGGAGTCTAAAAAATAAGATTGATGAGCGAAGATTACTTGCAAGGGCAGGTAATATAGATAATATTGCTATAACAGAGACCTGGTTCAACTTGAAAGATAGAGAAATGCCTTCTGAATGCAACATACAGGGTTATAAACTATTCCACAGTGATAGGGTCAACAGGAAGGGTGGTGGAGTGGCGATGTATCAAAGATAATTTAAATTGTTGTGTTAGACATGATATAAGATTAGAAACATCATACACGGAATCTGTTTGGCTACAGTTTCTTGAAGGTCGTGAAAAATAAATTTTGGGTGTGATTTATAGGCCCCCAAAGCTTGATAGGGAGTGCGGTAGGCTGCTATGGGACGAAATTCATAAGGCGTCTAGATATGAAAATGTTGTGTTAATGGGAGATTTTAACTTTAGACAAATTGATTGGAACAATGTGACAGGAAATCTTGAGTCTAGTGACTTTCTTGATACGGTTCAGGATTGCTTTTTAAAACAATTTGTGACAGAACCAACTAGAGGAAACAACCTGCTTGACTTGGTTCTTGGCAACATTGATCACAAATCACTTAGTTTCAATATATCATTGAATTACCCAGATAACTGCAATCAAGTCTCTGTCACAGATTTCCGCTTATCCGACTTCATGGGACTGAGAAATTTCCTGGGTGGGCTAGATTGGGATGACCTGACTATGGGTCAGGTAGGTGGTGTTGGTTGCCAGTATGACATGTTTCGGAGCATAGTGCTAGCTGCCCAGACAACTTTTGTTCTGAGTAGGGAAATTAGATCTAACAAAAATGATCCCAAAGGGATAAACAATAGATTAAAACATCTCATTGGTCAAAATAGAGGCACATATAGGCGTATCAAATGAGGGGATGGACAGTTAAGAAATCAATATATTCAATTAAAGAGAGATATAAAAGAAAAAGAATAGGAAAAGCAAAAAGAGATTATGAGGCTAAAGTCGCAAGTGATTCGAAGACTAGCCCAAAAGGGTTCTCTCAGGTATTCAGAAGTAAGATTAAGGACAAGAGTAACTCAGGTCAGATCACTGACAGTGATAAGGAAATGAGTGAACTTTTCAATACCTACTTCCTCTCAGTTTTTACTCAGGAAGATACTAGCGAATTTCCAGAAATTTTAAATTATGTAGAACAGGACGATAATAAACTATGCACGATTGAGGTAACTAGTGACACGGTCCTCAGACAAATAGATAAATTAAAACCTAACAAACCCCCAGGCCCTGATGAACTGTTTGCGAAGGTTTTAAAGGAATGTAAAGTGGAACTTAACATACCTTTGGCTAATCTTTTCAATATATCACTACAAACTGGCATAGTGCCAGACAAGTGTAAAATGGTAAATGTAATACCTATTTACAAGGCAGGTGACAGGTCCTTAGCTTCGAACTATAGACCAATAAGCCTTACCTCCATAGCTGGAAAATTTATGGAATCAATAATTGCCGAAGCAATCCGTAGCCATCTTGAAAGGCATAAATTGATTAATGAATCTCAGCACGGTTTTACAAAGGGTCGTTCCTGCCTTACGAGTTTACTAACTTTCTTCACCGTCACCGTATTACAGAATGGATATAAATGCACTGGAAAACGTACAAAGGAGGATGACAAAGTTGATCCCATGTATCAGAAATCTTCCCTATGAGGATAGACTGAGGGCCCTAAATCTGTACTCTCTAGAAAGGTGTAGAATTAGGGAGGATATAATTGAGGTGTATAAATGGAAAACAGGAATTAATAAAGGGGATGTAAATAGCTTGCTAAAAATATCTAGCATAGACAGGACTCGCAGCAATGGTTTTAAGTTGGAAAAAATCAGATTCAGGAAGGATATAGGAAAGCACTGGTTTGGTAATAGAGTTGTGGATGAGTGGAACAAACTCCCGTGTACCGTCATAGAAGCTAAGACGTTGTGTAGTTTTAAAAATAGGTTGGATAAATACATGAGTGGGTGTGGGTAGGTGTTAGTTGGACCTGACTAGCTTGTGCTACTAGGTCATATGCCGTGCTCCTCTTTTAAGTGAATGTAACTGACCTGACTAGGTTAAGGCATTGGCTTAAGCCGGTGAGAAAATTGGACTTGCCTTGCATGGGCCAGTAGGACTGCTGCAGTGTTCCTTCTTTCTTATGTTCTTCTTATATTACTACTTTCACAGTCATTATTGCTTCCACTGTCATTATTGTTTTCATTTTCATTATTGCTATCACTGTCATTATTGCTTCTACTCATTATTGCTACACTGTCATTATTGTTTTCACTTTCGTTATTGCTACCACTGTCATTAATGCTTCCACTGTCATTAATGCTTCCACTGTAATTAGTGCTTCCACTGTCATTATTGTTACCACTGTCATTAATGCTTCCACTGTCATTATTGCTACCACTGTCATTAACGCTTCCACTATCATTATTGCTACCTCTGTCATTAATGCTTCCACTGTCATTATTGCTACCACTGTCATTAATTCTTCCACTATCATTATTGCTACCACTGTCATTAATGCTTCCACTGTCATTATTGCTACCACTGTCATTATTGCTACCACTGTCATTAATGCTTCCACTGTCATTATTGCTACCACTGTCATTAATGCTTCCACTGTCATTATTGCTACCACTGTCATTATTGCTACCACTGTCATCAATGCTTCCAATGTCATTATTGCTACCACTGTCATTAATGCTTCCACTATCATTATTGATACCACTGTCATTAATGCTTCCACTGTCATTAATGCTTCCACTGTCATTATTGCTACCACTGTCATTAATGCTTCCACTATCATTATTGCTACCTCTGTCATTAATGCTTCCACTGTCATTATTGCTACCACTGTCATTATTGCTACCACTGTCATTAATGCTTCCCCTGTTATTATTGCTACACTGTCATTAATGCTTCCCCTGTCATTATTGATACCTCTGTCATTAATGCTTCCCCTGTCATTATTGCTACCACTGTCATTAATGCTTCCCCTGTCATTATTGCTACCTCTGTCATTAATGCTTGCACTGTCATTATTGCTACCTCTGTCATTAATGTTTCCCCTGTTATTATTGCTACACTGTCATTAATGCTTCCCCTGTTAATATTGCTACCTCTGTCTTTAAAGCTTGTAATGTCATTGTTATGTGGTTATCAGTGATGCCACTGTCATTAGTGTTACCATTATATGTGACCAGGGATGTTATCGTCATTATGAACAAAGAAACGGAGGGAAGAGCAGACATTAGCATGAACTACAGTCGTATGACCCATACAGGAGTCGTGATTGATAGATTAGAAATTAATTTGATGCTTATTATCTCAAGAAGCTTCACGGCTGTTAAATAAAAATGATATCTCATGGTAAAAGAACGAATGATGTGCCAACAAGATTACAGAGATAAGTTAGGAGAGCTAACCTGCCCCGTGGTTTTACCCAAACTCCATAAAACAATGAAACTAAAAACAGCTACTAATAGCTTCAAGACAGGCACTCTATATCACGAACACAAGTACTTTGAAAAGCCTGCAGTAGCAGGCTATGCAAGACAACATCTTACAGTACAGTCAATAGAACAATCAATGAAATAATGACTAAAGTAAACACCAGAAGTTTGTCTTGGGTTTACCAAATATTCCCTTAACCAGAATATACAGCGGGAATTAACCATCGACCCATAATATAAAGTTTGGTGTAAGTACGAAAACTTTCACTGCTACATATATAAACACCTGTGCAGAGGACATATTCTAGTATGGCGCTAACCATTTCTAGCTGGTGATGGTCTGAAGGGACTACATGCAACCTCCAACTGGTGGTCACCCTTTGCTAAAATAGTTTACTTCAGTAAAATTGTGAGGGTAACGTTTGTGGGGGTATATTTGCCGGCTGGGAGCAGTAGAAGGATCAAGGAGGATTTTGTTAGGGATCAGTTGGTTTTTTTCTTGGGAGGTATGGCAGAGGTAGGGGTGATAGGGGGTGATTGGAACAGTATTATTAGGAAGAAGGATGTGGAGCCGAGAGGGGCGGGTTGTGAATTGGGCGTGTTGAGGGACGTTTTGGGGAGTGCTGGGGTTGTAGATGTGGTGGGAGGTGGCTGGAAGGTGGACTACACATTTATTAGAAGAGGCTACGCTGCTCGCCTTGATAGAATTTACGTGTCTCGGGCTGTGGATGTAGGGGAGGTGAGGTGTGTGGATGTGGGGTTTTCTGACCACAGAGGGGTTGTGGTGGAACTGGCATGGGAGGGGATGGTAAGGTGGTATTCGGGGCATTGGAAATTAAACGTGCGGCTTTTGGATGGAGAGGAGGGTAGGGCATGCTTTGAGAAGTGGTGGGAGTGTATGTGGGTGCAAGGGAAAGTGGTGGAAGATGTGGTGGGATAGTGGGAGGGGGTGGCTAAGCCGGCTATTAGAAAATTCTATAGGGTAAGGGGACGGGAGGAAGCGCAGTGGAGGTATGGTCTGGAGAAGTATTTGGAGGGACAGCTGGGGCGTTGTTGTGAAGGTAGGTCTGGTCGCCATATGGTCGAGATGGAGGAAATTAAGGATAGGCTGCGTGTACTGCAAAATGAGCGTTTTGATGCAATTCGATTACGCGGTGGGCTTGAGGAGGCTCTATGGGGTAATAGGCCATCGGCATGTGTGTT
>WNWK01043974.1:0-15288 GCA_009830355.1 Cherax destructor | reverse complement strand
AAAATAAAACAACAACACAGTAATTGTCTCTAGGGTGGAAATCGTTGACTGCAGCGTGGTGGTGGAGGCTGGTGGTGGTGGATGGTGGTCCACTCGCGCAAATATCTAGGCATAATATGCATAAACCAATGAACTAAAGTTGGCACAACAGTTCAGAAGAAACACACTCAGGACGCTCGACCCGGTTCGTAGCCAATAACTGCTTGCAGGACCCAGTTAAGGGTGAAATAATCCACACTTAATTATTTGTGTGGGTGGATACACGTGGTTAATGGCGCCTGCCCTAGCGTGGGTGGTGGTGGGTGGCTGGGTGGAGTAGGCTAGGCCTACACCGCTTTCCGCGTGCGCCTGTGGCTTACGCCGTTTATATGAACTTAACCCAGGGTGGCTTGAATAACCCAGGATACCACAGGGATGGTATTGTCACTCAGAACAGCAATACACTGGAGTACAAGGGCGATATAAATGCGTGACTCACGTGGCTTACTTCTCAGACAGCAGAGTGGCTTGCTGGCTTAGTAGAATATTTTCACACAGATTGGCTGGCTTGGAATCTTGTAACAAATTAGCACAGCAAGGTAGAAGCTGGCTTAAGCCTAGGCTGACGTAACTGGTGGTGGCTTACTGGCTGGATATGGTACTCTCCCCTCACAAACTGGCTTACTCGTTCAGAATTTGCAAAACCCGGGTCAACCCCTCGTAGGTTTTAACAAATCCACAGATGAGGCACTTAGCTGACCAGGAGATACTGTAGATATTGTAGACTGCTTGGATGTAGGTAGCTGGTAACGTGGTCGGTCTGGAGGCTGTTTGCTTGCTTGTTGTCGTCTATCTCTCTATAACAGCGTAATCGATAAAAATTACGGCACACCGCTGCTACCACTTGTCGTGTGGGTCTTGGGAGAGATATATAGGTTGTCAAAGACACTCCTTGTAAGGATGGTAACGTTATATTTACAGTCTGTGAGGGCGATCCCAGCCACGTCCGTTCAGCTTGTCTGTCTGTGACTTCTCAGAGGGTACGCCTATACGAGGGTATGAACATGCGCTGAGCCTCTGACGTCAGTGGGTATCGTGACGTCACACGCAAAGGGACCCGCTGTATAACTTAAGAAGAACGTTGATACACTACACAAGTGTATATATGATACTGACACGACAAAAGGAGGTTTTGTGTGCGAGGGGCTTGGACTTCCAGCAAGCGTGCGTGAGCATGTTAGATAGGAGCAAATGGAGACAAATAGTTTTTAGGACTTGACGTGCTGTTGGAGTGTAAGGAAGGTAACATTTATGAAGGGACTAAGGGAAATCGGCAAGTCGGACTTGAGTCCTGGAGATGGGAAGTGCAGTGCCGGCACTCTGAAGGAGGGGTGTTAATGTTGCAGTTTTATAACTGTAGTGTAAGAACGCCTCTGGCAAGACAGTGATGGAGTGAATGATGATGAAAGTTTTTCTTTTTCGGGCCACCCTGCCTTGGTGGGAAACGGCCGACGTGTTGAAAGAAGAAAGAATATATATAAAATATATATAGTATATATATATAGTATATATATATATATATATATATATATATATATATATATATATATATAGTGCAGAGGTCTGATGGAAGTCAAAAGCGTCCTGATGGAGCCACCATGCTACCCTGGAAGGATGGTAAGCAGATTGCTTGGGACTACACCTGTGCTGCCACATTGGCAGACACCTACCTGCCACACTCCTTAGCCGAAGGGGGTGGAGCTGCCAGCCACAGGGAGACCCAGAAGACCCGCAAATATGAAGACCTTCCCTCTTGCTATAACTTCATCCCAATAGGGTCGGAGACCCATGGAGCATGGGGCAAGTGTGCTCTAAAGTTTCTCAAGGAGCTGGGTGGAAAACTCATCATAGAAACCAAGGACCACAGGGCGACCAGTTTCTCTTTCAGAGACTCAGTGTTGCGATCCAGAGGGAAATGCCTGCAGTATTCTGGGCACGCGGCCCACTGCCGGGGAGTTGGACGAAGTATTTGACATGTAGCTCTGAGTTATCTATGTTGTTTTACTCCCCATTGTATTTTGTCTTGAAATAAAGTTTGTAAAAAAAAAAAAAAGATGGGGTGGTAGGGAAGTGGAATATTCAAATGGCTTCAGAAAGAAATCTAAATATTCTTCCTTGAAGTCTTTTATCCACTTCTCGAGGCAATGGGTCCCACAATTGACACCAGAGGTGGACCCCATCCTTATATATATATATATATATATATATATATATATATATATATATATATGTCGTGCCGATTAGGTAAAACTTGCGATTTTGGCTTAAATAGCAGCGCTCTTCTTGCCATATAAGACAAGCGAAAATTTGTGTATGCAATAATTTCGCCAAAATCATTCTGAACCTAACGAAAAAAATATATTTCATTGTGTTTGTTTATTATTTAATTAATGTTAACGTATCTAAAATATATTTAGTTGGGTTAGGCTATATTAAATTGCGCTTGTTGTAATAAGGTTAGGTAGGTTTTCAAAGTTTCTCTTGGTACAAAATTATAAATTCTTACATTACCATAAATGAAAAAAATATATCTTTAAACGTATAAGAGAAAATTTTAGAAAGGACTTAATTTTAGATGAGTTCTTGCTAATTGACCAGTTTTACCTAATCGGCACGACAAATATATAAGGATCAAAATAGTTAAGTGAGGTAAGATGGCGGCAGGCAGACCAGAGAGGAAACACAACATAGAGGAAGAGATACTGAAAAAAAATGTATTTCAGAGAAGAATCTGTGAGTGAACAAAACAGGCAGTGTATGTGAGAGTGCAGGCGTCAGGGGCAACCCCCAGGACTCCTAACAAAAGATTGCTTTAGAAGAGTGTACAGACGTATGTTAGAGCAGTGTTAACGCACACAGCACCAGCATGCAGTTCCCATCTGATAAAGCACGTTCAGAAAATTTTAAACATACTCCAGGTTTGAACGTGCTTTTTTGCAGAGACTGGAGGAATTCAACCTAATAATATTGGAGGAGGGGAGCAGCATCAGAGACACGAGCCAGCCATATAGGATACCCAGTTATGTCCCGGACGGATCAGGGCAGGTTGAGATGAGTGCGACAAAAAAACTATGAACGTAGTGAACACTAGGGATGTTAAAAAATGTTTTCGGTCTTAGTGTGATAAAGGAAGTCAAATTAACCAATAGTAGTGGAGATAGGGTCTATTCACAGTTTCTCGAGTAGGTATGGCAAAGCTCAGAGGAGGATTCAGAAATGCCGGTCAGTACAGTTAGAGGCGGGGACTGGAGCTATGAATTAACCCTTGCAAAACAATATCGGTGAACTCTCTGGTAGTGTGGCGCAGCGTTGTTGTCACATGTGCCACTCAAGAAACATAATAAAGTGAAATCAGTGTGTGACCAATGAAAGAAGCACAGTAAATACAATTATATTATATATAGAGAAGAAAGGAGGTGGAGACACACCGGAACATCACAGCCAGCTGGACAACCTGCCAGCTGGACAACCTGCAGGCTGCATCGCAAGTATTTCACCTATGCGTGGTTTTCGGGGAGTCAGATGTTGGTTTCCAGGTACCGCCAGCTGATTTGTGAATGGTCCACCGTCCTTGTATGAAAAATAGGCTAATAAGTACTAAATAAAGAATAGTAATTGATAATTTAAAACTGAACCAGGGTGGGCAGACAGGTGTATATTAGACTAGGATAAGCATAGAAGGCATAAGCTAGTAAGGGGTTATGGGTCAGAGCACGTCAGAGGAGCACTGGAGACCACGTGTAACACAAACTGCACCACACTCACACCCTAATACACACTCCTACTCACTACTTTTCACATACTCAATAAACTCACACTCACATAGTTCCACACACATATTCCCACCCACACACACATATTCCCACCCACACATAGCGAAGATCATCAGGAGGAGAGTGGTGGCGCACCTAGAAAGACACAAGCTTATAAACGACAACCATCACGGTTTCAGGGAAGGTAAATCCTGTGTCACAAACCTACTGGAGTTTTATGACAAGGTATCGGAAGTAAGACACGAGAGAGAGGGGTGGATAAACTGCATTTTCTTACACTGCAAGAAGGCCTTCGACACAGTTCCTCACAAGAGGTTAATGCAAAAGCTAGAGGATCAGGCACACGTAACAGGAAAGGCACTGCAGTGGATCAGAGAATATCTGACAGGGAGGCAACAACGAGTCATGGTACGTGACGAGGTGTAAGAGTGGGCGCCTGTGACGAGTGGGGTTCCACAGGGGTCAGTCCTAGGACCTGTGCTGTTTTTGGTATATGTGAATGACATGACGGAAGGGATAGACTCAGAAGTGTCCCTGTTTGCAGATGATGTGAAGTTAATGAGGAGAATTAAATCGGTCGAGGATCAGGCAGGACTACAAAGAGACCTGGACAGGCTACAAGGCTGGTCCAGCAACTGGCTCCTTGAATTTAACCCCGCCAAATGCAAAGTCATGAAGATCGGGGAAGGGCAAAGAAGACCGCAGACAGAGTATAGTCTAGGTGGCCAAAGACAAAACCTCACTCAAGAAAAAAGATCTTGGGGGTGAGTATAATACCGAGCACATCTCCTGAGGGGCGCATCAACCAGATAACTGCTGCAGCATACGGGCGTCTGGCAAACCTAAGAATAGCGTTCAGATACCTCAGTAAGGAATCGTTCAAGACTCTGTACACCATATACGTCAGGCCCATATTGGAGTATGCAGCACCAGTTTGGAATCCACACCTGGTCAAGCACGTCAAGAAATTAGAGAAAGTGCAAAGGTTTGCAACAAGACTAGTCCCAGAGCTAAGGGGACTGTCGTACGAAGAAAGGTTAATTAAGGGAAATCGGCCTGACGACACTGGAGGATAAGAGGGTCAGGGGAGACATGATAACGACATATAAAATACTGCGAGGAATTGACAAGGTGGACAAAAACAGGATGTTCCAGAGATGGGACACATAAACAAGAGGTCATAATTGGAAGTTGAAGACTCTCATGAGTCAAAGGGATGTTAGGAAGTATTTCTTCAGCCATAGAGTTGTCAGGAAGTGGAATAGCCTAGAAAGTGACATAGTGTAGGTAGGAACCATACATAGTTTTAAGACGAGGTTTGATAAAGCTCATGGAGCAGGGAGAATGAGGACCTAATAGCGATCAGTGAAGATGCGGGGCCAGGAGCTATGTCTCGACACCTGCAACCACAAATAGGTGAGTACACACACACACTTCAGTTTGCGCTCGTGTGTTGTGTACCTGTGTATATTGTGTATGTGTGTATTTACTTACTAGTGTGCCTGCCTGCACGTGTACGTGTGTGCTTTTGTGCGCGTCCACGTAATATAGTATATAATATATACAAGGCAATATAACATAAATTAAGAGTGTATAAATAAGAAGTGTGTGCCAGCATGATACATGACCCGGACCTGCACATTTATACCTATTATTGGTATTAAAGTGATGAAGGGGGCAGAGTTTGATACTGTATCACGTGAACCCTTCATTACTACGTGATTTGTTAACGTGATGTTGGTGTGTTGCAGGAACGTGATATACAACATCAGCGTCACCGACCTTCAGGAGCAGAATGTGAGTATTGCATCTAACTGACCTTTTAGCGAGCTTTTTTTTATGCATGGGGAAGCAAGCGCTAAACTTGTAGAGACCATACTGCGCATGGGGAATACGAGGTAATCAGGTTTATATATATATATATATATATATATATATATATATATATATATATATATATATATATATATATATATATATATATATATATGTAATATATATATATATATGTATATATATATATATATATATATATATATATATATATATATATATATATATATATATAATTGTGACCACGAACGAGTGGTATTGAATCAATAACAACACTGCGACTAGCCGAGGATTCGAACCCATGTAGTTTTGGCCCTGCCTCGTGGTGAGCGAAAATCACATTGATTCAATACCACTGGTTCGTGGTCACAATAATATATATATATACTGTTTGTGGAGGCTAGTACACCAAACGGAGATAAGAATGAAATTAGCTTAAAGGCACCCACACCACCGTATGCCCTCGGACCAAGAGTAACACACCTAGCTTGGCTGGGTGCTTGGTTCTTGTAGGATTGTGTGGTTTAGTGGGTTAAAGCGTCATGTGATTTTCGCTCACCACGAGGCAGGGGCAAAACTACATGGGTTTGAATCCTCGGCTAGTCGCAGTGTTGTTATTGATATATATATATATGTACTCACCTAGTTGTGGTTGCAGGGGTCGAGACATAAACTTTATCACATATTTTTCAAGGAATCTTATAGACACCCGTCAGTATTTTGGGGGAAATTTATCTTTTTTTTTTTTACTGTACCAAGATTTTTTAATACAACCTTGATATTAAAATTCTAAAGTAGAGAAGGTATATCAACCCACATGGGTCATTTAATACAGAGAGTGGTGGAGGCTTGATACACCAGCCGCTCCTCTCCAGACAAACACTGGTTGTTGTGAGAGACGTCCTCAGATACACTCAGCCGGTGAAACATCTCCCGGTATACTTTGTGTTGGCTGATACCATTCCTGCTGAGAAGGCTGGCTGAAACACGGCGGTGATACACTTCATAGTGGTGTTGCTACATAGTGTTAGCAGTGTTGTGCCTGTACACGGCTGTGAGGAGAGAGTGTGAGACTTACACTGAGTACTATGTTATAATCGACCTGCATCGCATGTAACCACATTCATACATGCTAACAATAACCACCTTTAAAACAGGGTAGTTCAACGCCAGTCAGACTGTGAGTGCATCAGTCATTCTCTTGACTGCACTATTGACTTCGCTTACAAAGGTATCCTGTACGACTTGCAACAACACACTTTTGAAAGTATTTGTTCGTGATAATGTGGAGGTCTTAGGTGCTGTGTGCAGGTCTTGTCTCAGGTGCTGTGTGGAGGTCTTGTCTCAGGTGCTGTGTGGAGGTCTTGTCTCAGGTGCTGTGTGGAGGTCTTGTCTCAGGTGCTGTGTGGAGGTCTTGTCTCAGGTGCTGTGTGGAGGTCTTGTCTCAGGTGCTGTGTGCAGGTCTTGTCTCAGGTGCTGTGTGGAGGTCTTGTCTCAGGTGCTGTGTGGAGGTCTTGTCTCAGGTGCTGTGTGGAGGTCTTGTCTCAGGTGCTGTGTGGAGGTCTTGTCTCAGGTGCTGTGTGGAGGTAAGACCATTAAAGGGGTGACGGTGTGGGGTCGCCTTAAGTCTGAGGTGGTGGTGATAATTGTTCTTCTCTTGGTGGTAGTAATGGTAGTGGTGAAAGTTGTAGGGGTGACGGTGGTTCGGTAACACTAGTGGCCGTAATGGTGGGAGTGCTGGAGGTTGTTAGTGGTAATGGTGATGGTAGTGTCGGTGTTAATAGTAGGGGTGGTGGTGACGGTGATAATGGTGGTGGTGACGGTGATAATGGTGGTGCTGGTAATGGTGATGGCGGTGGTAATGGTGGTGGTATTGGTGCTGGTAATGGTGATGGTGGTGGTCGTGGTGGTGATGATGAGGGTAATGGTGGTAATGATGGTGGTGGTGGGGATGGTGGGAATGGTAGTGGTGGTAATGGTGGTGATGATGGTGGTGACGATGGTGGTGGTGATGATGATAGTGGTGATGATAGTGGTGATGATGATGGTGGTAATGGTGGTGATGATGGTGGTGACGATGGTGGTGGTGATGATGATAATGGTGATGATGATGGTGGTAATGGTGGTGGTGACCGACGCTCCTGCATGTGGTAATTGATTGAGGAAATTATCAGGAAATGGGGGAGTCTTAGCGAGGGTAATGATGCCATGAGGGACTACGACTACATCAGCCGACCCTCATTACCAGAGATAATTATTCCTGCCAAGGTTAGGGCGCGCTGCCAGGAGGCGCTGCCAGGGGGCAGTGCCTGGAGGAGGCGGAGCCAGGGAGCAGTGCCAAGGGGCGTTACCAGGAGGCAGTGCCTGGAGGAGGCGGGGCCAGGGAGCAGTGCCAAAGGGCGTTACCAGGGGGCAGTGCCTGGAGGTGGGGTCAGGGAGCAGTGCCAAGGGCAGTGCCAGGGGGCGTTGTCAGGGGCAGTGCCTGGAGGAGGCTGGGCCAGGGAGCAGTGTCTGCCGAGAAGGCGGGTACCGGTTATCAGTGCCAGCAGGGGCGATGTCAGGTAGCAATGCCTTTCGGAGGTGGTGCCAGGGAGTGGCAGCAGGGGTGGTGTCAGGGAATGGCAGCAGGGGTGGTGTCAGGGAATGGCAGCAGGGATGGTGCCAGGGAGTGACAGCAGGGATGGTGCCAGGGAGTGGTAGCAGGGGCGGTGCCAGGGAGAGGCAGCAGGGGTGGTGCCAGAAAATGGCAGCAGGGATGGTGCCAGGGAGTGACAGCAGGGATGGTGCCAGGGAATGGCAGCAGAGGTGGTGCCAGAGAGTGACAGCAGGGGTGATGCCAGGGAGTGACAGCAGAGATGGTGCCAGAGTGGCAGCAGGGATGGTGCCAGAGAGTGGCAGCAGGGGTGGTGCCAAGGAGTGACAGCAGGGATGGTGCCAGGGAGTGGCAGCAGGGATGGTGCCAGAGAGTGGCAGCAGGGGCTGTGCCACGGCCACCACTTTCACAAGTGCCACACTTTAAGCTGAGATGGAGCGACTTTGTGTTGTCAGCAAAAGTTGAGTGACAAGTATAAGGTACTTGTCACTCGAGGATGGTGGTGGTGGTGTCACTCGAGGATGGTGGTGGTGGTGGTGGTGGTGTCCCTCGAGGATGGTGGTGGTGGTGTCCCTCGAGGATGGTGGTGGTGGTGGTGTCCCTCGAGGATGGTGGTGGTGGTGTCCCTCGAGGATGGTGGTGGTGGTGTCACTCGAGGATGGTGGTGGTGGTGTCCCTCGAGGATGGTGGTGGTGGTGTCACTCGAGTATGGTGGTGGTGGTGGTGGTGTCACTCGAGGATGCTGGTGGTGGTGTCACTCGAGGATGCTGGTGGTGGTGTCACTCGAGGATGGTGGTGGTGGTGGTGTCACTCGAGGATGGTGGTGGTGGTGGTGTCACTCGAGGATGGTGGTGGTGGTGGTGTCACTCGAGGATGGTGGTGGTGGTGGTGTCACTCGAGGATGGTGGTGGTGGTGGTGTCACTCGAGGATGGTGGTGGTGGTGATGTCACTCGAGGATGCTGGTGGTGGTGTCACTCGAGGATGGTGGTGGTGGTGTTCTTCGAGGATGGTGGTGGTGGTGGTGTCACTCAAGGATGCTGGTGGTGGTGTCACTCGAGGATGCTGGTGGTGTCACTCGAGGATGCTGGTGGTGGTGTCACTCGAGGATTGTGGTGGTGGTGTCACTCAAGGATGGTGATGGTGGTGACACTCGAGGATGGTGGTGGTGGCGGTGTCACTCGTAATCATAGCATTCACCATGGTGGTCATCGCTCTCACTGTCACTTTCATCATATTCACTACCATTTCATCATTTTCTCTCCAGACCCTCCCGTAATCACTGCAGTAATTTTCACCTTTGTTGGGCAGCGCCGAGCCTGAAGTTGGTGCCTTTCACCACCACCACCACCACCATCCTCTCAACCACCACCACCACCACCATCCTCTCAACCACCACCACCACCACCATCCTCTCAACCACCACCACCACCACCATCCTCTCAACCACCACCACCATCCTCTCAACCACCACCATCCTCTCAACAACCACCACCACCATCCTCTCAACCACCACCACCATCCTCACCACGACCCTCACTATCACGTCATCTTCATTATAACTATCTTCAAAAAATCAAGTCCTGGTCCCCGGGAGGCTCGGCTTTACCCTCATTATCCTGGTGATTCTTCATGCAGCAGCGCCACCTCGCTAATGATTTATGAGTAATGATCAAAGTTGTGCACTTAATTGTCAACCATCAGCACTTCCAGCACCAGCTGGTGTGCTATGGTGACTTGGTATGGTGCTGTGGTAGTGGTGAGAGTAGCAGCTGTAATGATGGCATCGTTGTGTATGACAGGACACAAATGCATACACCTAGAACTTCTATATTGGAAGCATTTCGTTCCTTGGACCTTGGTTTCTCCGTATGATACAAGATAATAAAAACACAGTATATATAATAGAGAAAACAGGTCACTGGTGAAGACCAGGTGAAGGTGTTAGGTGATCAGATAGACTTGTCACCTGGCAGCAAGGAATCAGCGTGAAGTGAAAGATCTGGCAGGTACAGTAACTCAATTAACCTGCCAGGTAACACGACTATTAGATGATCTCATTCCTTCACCTGATCTTCACCAGTCACCCGTTTTCTTACAATATATATATATATATATATATATATATATATATATATATATATATATATATATATATATATATATATTTTTATTATTATTAACACATCGGCCGAGTCCCACCAAGGCAGGGTGGCCCGAAAAAGAAAAACTTTCATCATCATTCACTCCATCACTGTCTTGCCAGAAGGGTGCTTTACACTACAGTTATAAAACTGCAACATTAACACCCCTCCTTCAGAGTGCCAGCACTGTACTTCCCATCTCCAGAACTCAAGTCCGGCTTGCCGGTTTCCCTGAATCCCTTCATAAATGTTACTTTGCTCACACTCCAACAGCACGTCAAGTATTAAAACCATATGCCTCCATTCACTCCTATCAAATACGCTCACACATGCTTGCTGGAAGTCCAAGCCCTCGCACACAAAACTTCCTTTACCCTCCCTCCAACCTTTCCTAGGCCGACCCTACCCCGCCTTCCCTCCACTACAGATTTATACACTCTCGAAGTCACTCTGTCTCGTTCCATTCTCTCTACATGTCCAAACCACCTCAACAACCCCTCCTCAGCTCTCTGAACAATCGTTTTGGTAATCCCGCACCTCCTCCTAATTTCCAAACTCCGAATTCTCTGCATTATATTCACACCACACATTGACCTCAGACATGACATCTCCACTGCCTCCAGCCTTCTCCTCGTTGCAACATTCATCACCCATGCTTCACACCCATATAAGAGCGTTGGTATAACTATACTCTCATACATTCCCTCTTTACTTCCATGGACAAGGTTCTTTGTCTCCACAGACTCGAAGTGCTCCACTCACCCTTTTCCCCTCATCAATTCTATGATTCACCTCATCCTTCATAGACCCATCCGCCGACATGTCCACTCCCAAATATCTGAATACATTCACCTCTCCATACTCTCTCCCTCCAATCTGATATCCAATCTTTCGTCACCTATTCTTTTGTTATCCTCATCACCTTACTCTTTCCTATATTCACTTTCAATTTTATATATATAATTATATATATATATATATATATATATATATATATATATATATATATATATATATATATATATATATATATATTTTTGTAGGTAGTAGGTTGGTAGACAGCAACCACCCAGGGAGGTACTACCATCCTGCCAGGTGACTGTGAAACAGAAACCTGAAACTGTTTTACATGATGGTAGGATTGCTGGTGTCTTTTTTCTGTCTCATAAACATGCAAGATTTCAGGTACGTCTTGCTACTTCTACTTACACTTAGGTCACACTACGCAAACATGTACACGTTTATGTATACACACTCATCTGAGTTTTCTTTGATTTTATCTTAGTTCTTGTTCTTATTGCTTTTCCCTTTCATATCCATGGGGAAGTGGAATAAGAATCTTTCCTCCGTAAGCCATGCGTGTTGTAAAAGTCAACTAAAATGCCGGGAACAATGGGCTAGTAACCCCTTTTCCTGTATAGCTTACTAAAAAGAAAAAGAAGAAAACCGTCAAAGTGGGATGTTTGAATGTGCGTGGATGTTGTGCGAATGATAAGAAAGAGATGATTGTAGATGTTATGAATGAAAAGAAGCTGGATGTCCTGGCTTTAAGTGAGACAAAGCTGAAGGGGGTAGGAGAGTTTCAGTGGGGAGAAATAAATGGGATTAGATCAGGGGTTTAAAATAGAGTTAGAGCTAAAGAAGGAGTGGCAATAATGTTGAATAATCAGTTATGGCAGGTAAAGAAGGAATATAAATGTATAAATTCAAGGATTATGTGGAGTAAAATAAAGGTTGATGTGAAAAGTGGGTTATAGTAAGTGTTTATGCACCTGGAGAAGAGAGAAGTGTAGAGGAGAGAGAGAGATTTTGGGAAATGTTGAGTGAGTGTCTGGGGAGTTTTGAACCAAGTGAGAGGTAATTGTGGTTGGGGATCTTAATGCTAAAGTGGGTAAAAATGTTGTGGATGGAGTAGTAGGTAAATTTGGGGTGCCAGGGTAAATGTAAATGGGGAACCATTAATTGAGCTATGTGTAGAAAGAGGTTTGTAATAAGTAATACATATTTTATGAAAAAGAGGATAAATAAATATACAAGGTATGATATAGCACGTAAGGAAAGTAGTTTGTTGGATTATGTATTGGTGGATAAAAGGTTGATGAGTAGGCTTCAGGATGTACATGTTTATAGAGGGGCAACGGATATATCAGATCATTATTTGGTTGTAGCTAGTTAGAGTAAAAGGTAGATGGAAAAAAAGAAAATGGCAACAGCAAGTAAGAGAGAGGTAAAAGTGTATAAACTAAGGGAGGAGGAAGTAGGTGAGATATAAGCAACTATTGGCAGAAAGGTGGCTAGTGCAAGTAGGAGTAGTGGGGTTGAAGAGAGTTGGGATAGTTTTAAAAATGCAGTATTAGAATGTGGGGCAGAAGTTTGTGGCTATAGGAGGGTGGGCAGGAGGAAAGAGGAGGAGTGGTGGAATGAAGAAGAAAGGGTGTGATAAAAGAGAAAAAGGTAGCTTATGAGAGGTTTTTACAAAACAGAAGTGTTAATAGAAGAGCAGAGATATGGAGAGTAAAAGAAAGGTGAAGAGAGTGGTGAGAGAGTGCAAAAGAAGAGCGGATGAAAGAATGGGAGAGGCTCTGTCAAGAAATTTTGCTGAAAACAAGAAAAATTTTGGAGTGAGATAAACAAGGTAAGAAAGCCTAGGAACGAATGGATTTGTCAGTTAAAAACAGAGTAGGGGAGTTAGTAGATGGGAGCTGGAGGTATTGGGTAGATGGCGGAATATTTTGAGGAACTTTAAATGTCGATGAAAAAAGGAGGCGGTAATTTCATGTACTGGCCAGGGAGGTACAACATCGTTTAGGAGTGAAGAAGAGCAGGATGGAGTGTGGGGGAGGTGCGTGAGGCATTACGTAGAATGAAAGGGGGTAAAGCAGCTGGAATTGACGAATCATGACAGAAATGTTAAAAGCAGGGGGATATAGTGCTGGAGTGGTTGGTATTTTTGTTTAATAAATGTATGAAAGAGGGAAGGTACCTAGGGATTGGCAGAGAGCATGTATAGTTCCTTATATAAAGGGAAGGATAAAAGAGAGTGTAAAATTATAGGGAATAAATTTATGAGTATACCAGGTAAAGTGTATGGCAGGGTTATTATTGAAAGAATTAGAGGTAAGACAGAGAGTAGGATTGCAGATGAGCAAGGAGGCTTTAGAGTGGGTAGGGATGGTAGATCAAGTGTTTACAGTGAAGCATATATGTGAACAGTATTTAGAAAAAGGTAGAGAAGTTTTTATTGCATTTATGGATTTAGAAAAGGCATATGATAGAGTGGATAGGGGAGCAATGTGGCAAATGTTGCAAGTGTATGGAATAGGTAGTAAGTTACTGAAGGCTGTAAAGAGTTTTTATGAGGATAGTGAGGCTCAGGTTAGGGTGTGTAGGAGAGAGGGAGATTACTTCCGGTAAAAGTAGGTCTTAGACAGGATGTGTAATGTCACCATGGTTGTTTAATATATTTATAGATGGGGTTGTAAAAGAAGTAAATGCTAGGGTGTTGGGAGAGGGTGGGATTAAATTATGGAGAATTAAATGCAAAATGGGAGTTGACACAGTTACTTTTTGCTGATGATACTGTGCTTATGGGAGATTCTAAAGAAAAGTTGCAAAGGTTAGTGGACGAGTTTGGGAGAGTGGAAAAGGGAGAAAGTTAAAAGGGAAAATAGATAAGAGTAAGGTGATGAGGGTATCTAACGATTTAAATAAAGAAAAATTGGATTTCACATTGGAGAGAGGGATTATGAAGAAGTAAATGTTTTCTGATATTTGGGAGTTGATGTGTCAGCGGATGGGTTTATGAAGGATGAGGTTAACCATAGAATTGATGAAGGAAAAAGGTGAGTGGGCATTGAGGTATCGTGGAGACAAAAAACGTTATCCATGGAGGCAAAGAAGGAATGTACGAAAGTATAGTGGCACCAACACTTTATATGGGTGTGAATGGGTTGCAAAAGCTGCAGCGAGGAGGAGGCTGGAGGCAGTTGAGATGTCCTGTCTAAGGGCAATGTGGGTGTAAATATTATGCAGAAAATTCGGAATGTGGAAATTAGAGAAGGTGGAGTTATAAAAGTATTTGTCAGAGGGCTGAAGAGGGTTGGAGGTGGTTTGGTCATTTAGAGAGAATGGATCAAAGTAGAATGACTTGGAGAGCGTATAAATCTGTGGGGAAGGAAGGGGGTAGGGTCGTCCAAGAAAAGGTTGAGGGAAGGGGTAAAGGAGGTTTTGTGGGCGAGGGGCTTGGACTTCCAGCAAGCATGTGTGAGCGTGTTAGATAGGAGGAATGGAGACGAATGGTTGGGACATGACGATCTGTTGGAGTGTGAGCAGGGTAACATTTTGTGAAGGGATTCAGGGAAACCAGTTAATTGATTTAGTTGGACTTGAGTCCTGGAAATGGAAGTACAATGCCTGCACTTTAAAGGAGGGGTCTGAGATAGTGACAGCTGGGAGGGACTTTTCAGCTGTCGATCTGAGCTCCTCTGCAAAGACAGTGATTATGTATGAGTGTGGTGAAAGTGTTGAATGATGATGAAAGTATTTTCTTTTGGGGATTTTCTTTTGGGTCACCCGCCTCGGTGGGAGACGGCCGACTTGTTGAAAAAAATATAAATATATATATATATATATATATATATATATATATATATATAATATATATATATATATATATATATATATATATATATATCTGTGTTCTTTTAATTCTCTTGTATCATTTGGGGTGACCAAAGGTCCCAGAACCGAAACGTTTCCTACATCCAGAATGCAGTAGTGGTGGTACTAGTACTGCTGTACCTGGTCTTGCAGGATACCAGTGTAAATGCAGTCAGTCATTAGAGTAGTCAAGAGAATGAAGAATATACACCAGACTTTGTTTTATTTATCAATATTCCCACTTTTGAT
>WNWK01043973.1:0-15288 GCA_009830355.1 Cherax destructor | reverse complement strand
TAATAAACAAACCAATGAAATATATTTTTTCGTTATGTTCGAATGATTTTGGGTTATTGCATACCAAATTTTACTTTTCTTTTTGGCAAGGTGAGCGTTGCTATTTGAAAACCCAAGTTTTACCTAATCGGCGAAATATATATATATATATAATATAATATTATTTTTTTATTATATATATATATATATATATATATATTTATTTATTTTTTTTATATATATATTTTTTTTTTTTTTTTTTCAAAAGTCGGCCGTCTCCCACCGAGGCGGGTGACCCAAAAAGAAAAAAACCCCAAAAAAAAAAATTTTCATCATCATTCAACCTTTCAACACTCAAAATTTCACTGTCTTTGCAGAGGAGCTCAGATCTACAGCTGAAAAAGTCCCCCCCAGCTGTCACATCTCAGACCCCCCCTTTTAAAAGTGCAGGCATTGTATTTCCTTTGGATAATCCAACTAAATAAATTAACTGGTTTCCCTGAACCCCTTCACACAATGTTACCCTGCTCCACCCCAACAGATCTTTAAAAACCATTCGTCTCCATTCCTCCTATCAAACCCGCTCAAAATCTTGCTGGAAGTCAAGCCCCTCCCCCAAAAAACCTCCTTTACCTTCCCCCCAACCCTTTTTTCTAGGACGACCCCCCCCCTTTCCCTTTCCCCCTACAGTTTAAGCTCTCCAAGTCATTCTACTTTGATCTATTCTCTCTAAATGACCAAACCACCTCAACAACCCCTCTTCACCCCTCTGACAAATATTTTGAACTCCACCCTTCTCCAAATTTTCCCAATTGAATTTTCTGCATAATTTTCCCCTTGCCCTTAGACGGACATCTCCACTGCCTCCAGCCTCCTCCTGCTGCAGCATTTGCAACCCTTCACACCCATATAAGAGTGTTGGTACCACTATCTTTCGTACATTCCTTCTTTCCTCCATGGATAACGTTTTTGTCTCCACAGATCCTCAATGCCCACTCACCTTTTTCCCTTCATCAATTCTATGGTTAACCTCATCCTTCTAAACCCATCTGCTGACACATAACCCCAAATATCTGAAACATTTACTTCTTCCAAATCCCTCTCTCCAATGTGATATCAATTTTTTTCTTTATTTAAATCGTTTGATACCCCATCACCTTACTCTTATCTATGTTCACTTTTAACTTTTTACCTTTAACCCCCCCAAATCGTCCACTAACCTTTGCAACTTTTCTTTAGAATCTCCCATAAGCACAGTATCATCAGAAAAAAAATTTAAACTCCCATTTCATTTAATTCTCCATAATTTAATCCCCCCTCTCCCCAACACCCTAGCATTTACTTCTTTAAACCCCTCTATAAATATATTAAACAACCATGGTGACATTACACAACCCTGTCTAAGACCTACTTTTCCAGGAAGTAATCTCCCTCTCTCCTACACACCCTAACCTGAGCCTCACTATCCTCTAAAACTCTTTACAGCCCAGTAACTTATACCTATTCCATACACTTGCAACATTTGCCACATTGCTCCCTATCCACTCTATCATATGCCTTTTCTAAATCCATAAATGCAATAAAAACTTCTCTACCTTTATCTAAATACTGTTCACATATATGCTTCACTGTAAACACTTGATCTACAATCCCCCCACTCTAAAGCCTCCTTGCTCATCTGCAATCCTACTCTCTGTCTTACCTCTAATTCTTTCAATAATAACCCTGCCATACACTTTACCTGGTATACTCAGTAAACTTATTCCCCTATAATTTTACACTCTCTTTTATCCTTCCCTTTATATAAAGGAACTATACATGCTCGCTGCCAATCCCTAGGTACCTTCCCTCTTTCATACATTTATTAAACAAAAATACCAACCACTCCAGCACTATATCCCCCTGCTTTTAACATTTCTGTCATGATTCCATCAATTCCTGCTGCTTTACCACCTTTCATTCTACGTAATGCCTCACGCACCTCCCCACACTCACATCCTGCTCTTCTTCACTCCTAAACGATGTTGTACCTCCTGGCCAGTACATGAAATTATCGCCTCCCTCTTTTCATCGACATTTAAAAGTTCCTCAAAATATTCCGCCATCTACCCAATACCTCCAGCTCCCATCTAATAACTCCCTACTCTGTTTTAACTAACAAATCCATTCGTTCCTAGGCTTTCTTACCTTGTTTATCTCACTCCAAAATTTTTCTTGTTTTCAGCAAAATTTCTTGACAGATCCTCTCCATTCTTTCATCTGCTCTTCTTTTGCACTCTCTCACACTCTCTTCACCTTTCTTTACTCTCCATATACTCTGCTCTTCTACTAACTATATATATATTATTCTCAATGAGGCCTAATTTCGCTTTCACACATTTCATTACATTTATCCTCATTACACTTTATCTCTCGCTCCAATTGCTCAATTTTTCCAGTCATTGTGCAGAAATTTTGTCATTTTAAATGTATTTTTTATAAGGTTTCAGCAACATCCAGAAGTATGTTCTTATAGGTTGTTTTGGTGTTTGCAGATTTTCCTTTGAAGGCAACTCTATCAAAGGCTTACTTAAAATCTAATTAAATTCAATCGGCCAATCAATTTATTGAAAAACTTGTGTGTGTGTGTACTCACCTAGTTGTACTCACCTAGTTGTGGTTGCAGGGGTCGATTCATAGCTCCTGGTCCCGCCTCTTCACTGGCCGCTACTGGGTCACTCTCCCTGCGCCATGAGCTTTATCATACCTCTTCTTAAAGCTATGTATGGAACCTGCCTCCACTACATCGCTTCCCAAACTATTCCACTTCCCGACTACTCAGTGACTGAGAAATCTTCCTAACATCCCTGTGATTCATCTGAGTCTTCAACTTCCAACTGTGTCCCTTGTTGCTGTGTCCCATCTCTGGAACATTCTGTCTCTGTCCACCTTGTCAATTCCTCTCAGTATCTTACATGTCGTTATCATGTCCCCCTATCTCTCCTGTCCTCCAGTGTCGTCAGGTCGATTTCCCTTAACCTCTCCTCGTGGACTAGTCTTGTTGCAAACCTTTGCACTTTCTCTAGCTTCTTTACGTGCTTGGCTAGATGTGGGTTCCAAACTGGTGCTGCATACTCTAGTATGGGCCTAACGTACACGTGTACAGGGTCCTGAACGATTCTTTATTAAGATGTCGGAATGCTGTTCTTAGGTTTGCTAGGCGCCCGTATGCTGCAGCAGTTATTTGGTTGATGTGCGCCTCAGGAGATGTGCCTGGTGTTATACTCACCCCAAGATCTTTTTCCTTGATTGAGGTTTGTAGTCTCTGGCCCCCCCAGACTGTACTCCGTCTGCGGTCTTCTTTGCCCTCCCAAATCTTCATGACTTTGCACTTGGTGGGGTTGAACTCCAGGAGCCAATTGCTGGACCAGGCTTGCAGCCTGTCCAGATCCCTTGTAGTTCTGCCTGGTCCTCGTCCGATTGAATTCTTCTCATCAACTTCACATCATCTGCAAACAGAGACACTTCGGAGTCTATTCCTTCCGTCATGTCGTTCACAAATACCAGAAACAGCACCGGTCCTAGGACTGACCCCTGTGGAACCCCACTCGTCACCGGCGCCCACTCTGATACCTCGCCACGTACCATGACTCGCTGCTGTCTTCCTGACAGGTATTCCTGATCCATTGGAGTGCCTTCCCTGTTATCCCTGCCTGGTCCTCCAGCTTCTGCACTACTCTTGTGTGGAACTGTGTCAAACGCCTTCTTACAGTCCAAGAATATGCAATCTACCCACCCCTCTCTCTCTTGTCTTACTGCTGTCACCCTGTCGTAGAACTCCAGTAGGTTTGTGACACAGGATTTCCCCTCCCTGAAACCGTGTTGGCCGTCGTTGATAAGCTCATTCCTTTCTAGGTGCTCCACCACTCTTCTCCTGATAATCTTCTCCATGACCTTGCATACTATACATGTCAGTGACACTGGTCTGTAGTTTAGTGCTACGTTCCTGTCTCCTTTTTTAAAAAATGTAATTACATTTTCTGTTTTCCATACCTCAGGTAGCTGCCCTGTTTCGATAGATGTGTTGAAAATTGTTGTTAGGGGTACACATAGCTCCTCTGGTCCCTCTCTCAGGACCCATGGAGAGATGTTATCCGGCCCCTTCGCCTTTGAGGTATCTAGCTCGCTTAGTAGCCTCTTCACTTCCTCCTCAGTTGTGTGTATTGTGTCCAGTACCTGATGGTGTACCCTACCTCTCCGCCATTCTGGAGGCCCTTATATCTCCTCTGTGAACACCTCTTTGAATCTCATGTTGAGCTCCTCACACACTTCACGGTCATTTCTTGTGACCTCCCCTCCTTCCTTCCTCAGCCTGATCACCTGGTCCTTGACTGTTGTTCTCCTCCTGATGTGGCTGTACAACAGCTTTGGGTCAGATTTGGCTTTCGCTGCTATGTCATTCTCGTATTGTCTTTGGGCCTCCCTTTCTTACCTGTGCATATTCATTTCTGGCTCTACGACTGCTCTCATTACTCTCCTGGGTCCTTTGCCTTCTGTACTTGTTCCATTCCCTGGCACACTTGGTTTTGGCTTCCCTGCACCTTTGGGTGAACCATTGGCTCATCCTGGCTTTTTTTATTTTCCTGTTACCCTCTCCTCAGCTTCCGTGCAAATTGTTGTCATATATTCAATCATCTCGTTTACTGACTTCCCTGCCATCTCTCTGTCCCACTGAACTCCGTGCAGGAAGTTCCTCATGCCCACGTAGTCACCTTTCTTGTAGTTTGGATTCATACGTGCAGCTCTTCCTGCTTCCCCCTCCACGTGTAACTCTACTATGTAGTCGAAGCTTAGAACCATATGATCACTGGCCCCAAGGTGGCTTTCATGTGTGATGTCCTCAATATCTGCACTACTCAGGGTGAATACTAGGTCCAGTCTCGCTGGTTCGTCCTCTCCTCTCTCTTGGTAGTGTCCCTTACGTGTTGGTACATGATATCTCCTGCTTCTCCTCTGTCCCTCTCTCCAGCTCATCAAAATCCCATCGGTTTTGATCAGCAGTGCCACTCCTCCACCCTTTCTGGTCCCTCTGTCTTTCCTCAGGATCTGATATCCCGTTGGAAAGACGGCATCTGTTATCATCCCTGTGAGCTTTGTTTCAGTGAGGGCTATGATGTCCGGTGATGCCTCATTGACTCTTTCATGCCACTCCTCCCACTTATTCGTTATTCCATTTGCGTAGTGTACCATACCTTCAATTTCCTCTCCAACACTGTGTTTTGGGGGTCTTGGTGGGATGGGTGGGGACCTGGCGGTGTGCCGCCAGTGTGTGCGTGTGTGTGCGTGTGCGTGCGTGTGCGTGTACGTGTGTGTTTATGGGTGCGTGCGTGTGTGTGTTAGTTACCATTTTGTCCTAGGCACATGTCGATTAGACACTAGGCCTGTTGAATGTATTTGTGTGTAAGGAAACACTTCGAAATGTTTCGGCCCCGCCGGAATTGAACCGGGCCCTCCGTGCGTGAAGCAAGAGCGCTAGCCACCATGCCATCGGGGCGTGTGTGTGTGTGTGTGTGTGTGTGTGTGTGTGTGTGTGTGTGTGTGTGTCCGTGTGATTATGAGTGTACTCGTAAATTTGTGTTTACGGTTGTCACACAATGTAAAGTTTGCTGTGCTATACGACTGTGATGAAGGTAGAGTTGCCTGTTGCTCGTGCCACCAACATACTGTGAAAAGGCAGAGTTGTCTGTTGCTCGTGCCACCAACATACTGTGATGAAGGCAGAGTTGCCTGTTGCTCGTGCCACCAACATACTGTGATGAAGGCAGAGTTGCCTGTTGCTCGTGCCATCAACATACTGTGATGAAGGCAGAGTTGCCTGTTGCTCGTGGCACCAACATACTGTGATGAAGGCAGAGTTGCCTGTTGCTCGTGGCACCAACATACTGTGATGAAGGCAGAGTTGCCTGTTGCTCGTGGCACCAACATACTGTGATGAAGGCAGAGTTGCCTGTTGCTCGTGCACCAACATACTGTGATGAAGGCAGAGTTGCCTGTTGCTCGTGCCACCAACATACTGTGATGAAGGCAGAGTTGCCTGTTGCTCGTGGCACCAACATACTGTGATGAAGGTAGAGTTGCCTGTTGCTCGTGCCACCAACATACTGTGATGAAGGCAGAGTTGCCTGTTGCTCGTGGCACCAACATACTGTGATGAAGGCAGAGTTGCCTGTTGCTCGTGCCACCAACATACTGTGATGAAGGCAGAGTTGTCTGTTGCTCGTGGCACCAACATACTGTGATGAAGGTAGAGTTGCCTGTTGCTCGTGCCACCAACATACTGTGATGAAGGCAGAGTTGCCTGTTGCTCGTGGCACCAACATACTGTGATGAAGGCAGAGTTGCCTGTTGCTCGTGGCACTAACATACTGTGATGAAGGCAGAGTTGCCTGTTGCTCGTGCCACCAACATACTGTGATGAAGGCAGAGTTGCCTGTTGCTCGTGGCACCAACATACTGTGATGAAGGCAGAGTTGCCTGTTGCTCGTGCCACCAACATACTGTGATGAAGGCAGAGTTGTCTGCTGCTCGTGGCACCAACATACTGTGATGAAGGTAGAGTTGCCTGTTGCTCGTGCCACCAACATACTGTGATGAAGGCAGAGTTGCCTGTTGCTCGTGGCACCAACATACTGTGATGAAGGCAGAGTTGCCTGTTGCTCGTGCCACCAACATACTGTGATGAAGGCAGAGTTGCCTGTTGCTCGTGCCACCAACATACTGTGATGAAGGCAGAGTTGCCTGTTGCTCGTGGCACCAACATACTGTGATGAAGGCAGAGTTGTCTGTTGCTCGTGCCACCAACATACTGTGATGAAGGCAGAGTTGCCTGTTGCTCGTGGCACCAACATACTGTGATGAAGGCAGAGTTGCCTGTTGCTCGTGGCACCAACATACTGTGATGAAGGCAGAGTTGTCTGTTGCTCGTGCCACCAACATACTGTGATGAAGGCAGAGTTGTCTGTTGCTCGTGGCACCAACATACTGTGATGAAGGCAGAGTTGCCTGTTGCTCGTGGCACCAACATACTGTGATGAAGGTAGAGTTGCCTGTTGCTCGTGCCACCAACATACTGTGATGAAGGTAGAGTTGCCTGTTGCTCGTGGAACCAACATACTGTGATGAAGGTAGAGTTGTCTGTTGCTCGTGGCACCAACATACTGTGATGAAGGTAGAGTTGCCTGTTGCTGGTGCCACCAACATACTGTGATGAAGGTAGAGTTGCCTGTTGCTCGTGGCACCAACATACTGTGATGAAGGTAGAGTTGCCTGTTGCTGGTGCCACCAACATACTGTATGCAAATACAGTATTACTGATGCCAGAATATACATGCACCACTGTGGGAGAAACTAAGAGGGTCTCCTCACAACCCAGGGGAAACACGTCAAATTCTACGTAGCATAATGGTCACCTCGCATCAAATAAAATTATATTTATACAAATTTAGTTATTCACTGGATATTGATTTTTTTTATAGATTTTGCCTTCCAATCGGTTAATGAACATTATATTTAGGTTGATCATCGTATGAGTGTCTGCCAAAATGCCAGCAGTCTGGCTACTAGTCAGACAGTCAGTTTACATTGCAAGTTGCCCTGTAAATGTAATCTTTCATGTCATCATAGTGAGTAATAATTCTGTTCAGGCTTCTAATTACATTCCTCTTACAAACAAGTCCATTATTTAATTCCCTCCTAATGTTATATCTGATGCATGACGCTGACACATCGAAGTAATATTCGATTTTTTCTTTGATAATCTCACTGAACATTCTGTGACTAATTTATTAGCCTTATGATCAGGAAATAACCTAGGTAACGTACGTATTTGTTAATATGTATGATAACTGTACTTATGTGAACCTGTACCTAAATAAACTTACTCAACCACTTCTGCGTTGGATGTCATTGTTTGATCTTGATGAACCAGTCACCAACCCCAGACTTGACGCTTGTCTGACGTGCTGTCTGACGTGTAACTGTAGATCAGAATGCAGTCCAGGGTCCTAACAATGTTATTCTCCCCCGTAATAGTAGAGAATGTTAAAGTTTTTCAAGCATTAACTTATCCGTACATCATTTGTGTTTGTTATTGCGGCTCTGTTTCTCGGTCATTCTCTGTATGGGTTCAATATTGCCTTCCAATGGACTGAGAAATTCTGACGCTTAATAACACTAGAATGCAGATTTTTTTTTCTGCTAAATATAATTCCATCTTTGTTGTATAGTATTTTAACACACTTGTTTCCCTTTATCCCCTCATGCATGGTAATCAGCCAGTTAGTTCTCTCGCTGTCAACATAAGTGTGTCATGTGGTTGTATTATATTTCCATTACATCATGAACTTAAAAAAGCCCTTTTGACGTATTTTAAACGAATGGGTGAAATTAAATTATGGAATCATAATTTCACCCATTCGTTTAAAAACGTGTTGTTCCATGTTGACTTAACACTTGGCTATAATGTGATGAAATGATTGAGAATATAATATTATTTTATACGTTTTTACCTTACGTTACCAATAGTTAAGCCTCTTTGATATCGTATTTACCCATAACAAATTCGTTTACGGTATGGACATTATTTGGTCTGTTTTGAAATTACATACTTAACGCTCAGGGTCACACAGGCTGGACAATATTGCTTTAACTCTCCTTGAAGTTTATTCCATTATTGTACAGGCTAAACAGCACCTGAAGTATAAATAATGCTATTGGATAATGTCTGCGTTAATCAGTTAGTAGCAGTAGGGATGGGACGATATCAATTTTTTTTTACCCATACCAATACCTTAAAATTTGCCTAGAAGACCGATGCCGATACTTTGGCCTAGCCTTAGTAGGTTGGTAAACATGTAACCATGCAGGAGGTGCTACTCTCCTGTCAAGTAGTAGCTTGGTAGACAGCAACCATGCAGGGAGGTGCTACTCTTCGTATCATGTAGAAAGCTGATGTACAGCAATTATCTAGGAAGGTACTACCATCCTTGTTATTCTGTTCTGAGATATTTTTCATCAGTATTGTGTTTAAAAGTCATAATGTCCTAAAATCCTCTGGTTAAGAATTATCCAGAGAATTTTGATGGTCTACTTTGTATTGGACTGATGAAGCCACTGTGTGGCGAAACGTTTCTTCAATAAAGATACCCAAATGTTGCATATGTGTCTAATTTATAACTTGTCGGTTCTCTGAACCATTCATCTACATCCTGTCTGACACAGCAACATCTTGGGATCTTAATACAAACGAATTCTTCAACACTTGTCCAACCTTTGGACGAAGACCTACTTCGACTAGTGGATGGTACCACTATGACCCCGCCTCCTCCTGCTTCACCTCACCTGACTACAGTATATAAGCCACCTCTACGGACATATGCTGTACTTTCTACAAGATTGATGGACTGAACACATCGACTCCAGGCCGAGGGACTGATTACCTCAAAACTCCTACTATCCTTACACCTTTCTACTTTGTATTGGACTGATGAAGCCACTGTGTGGCGAAACGTTTCCTCAATAAAGATACCCAAATGTTGCATATGTGTCTAATTTATAACTTGTCGGTTCTCTGAACCATTCATCTACAGTTACAGACGTGGCCAGGAAGATCACTAGATGAATTTAATCCAGATAAGTGCAAAGATATGAGGAGAGGAAGGATGGGGGTGAGAAGACCGGTGACGGAACACATGGAAGGAACAAGGCTACACACACAATACAAGGGAGAAGAGAAGGCAGCAAGAAACATGGATGGCAACTAAAGATGCAGATAACTTACAATTATGTTAGGTAATACTTTTTCAATTTAATGTCGTTAACTTGCTAGAGAGCACTATCTAATTAATAACTTTTAATGGGGTGGACCGGTAAGCCAGCGGAAGGCCTCGGTCAGATGACCAAAAGCTCCGGCTGCGGGTCGTCATATAACTAAAACCCGCGTCAGGATACACTTGTTCTGTTTCCTAACAAACTTTACCTAACCTAACCTAGAGTGCACTAGATGACGTGGTGGAGACAAACACCTTACACAGCTTCAGTAGTACGTATGGTCGCGTCCCGACCCATGCAGTTATAACTACTCGAATATGCGAGCACGCACACACACACACACACATACATACACACACACACAGATACACACACACTCACACACAGAAGCGACACTTAACATCAACTTAAGGCATACAAACGTCAGATAACACTTATGAGAGGAGAACAGTTAAGTGAGACAGGTTGAACAGCACTATCAAAGCAAAATCAGTCCACAGCTTAAAGAACAGGTACGAAAATGAGACAGCGTCAGACGAGTTATATATAACCGAAGTTCAAGATAACGTAAAACTAAGAAATCTGGAGTGAGAGTGGGATTGCAGCAGTGGTGTTTCAGGATAGCGTGTTAACTAGCAGTTATGTGGCAGTGTTTGGTATGCTGGCTGGCACCTGCGCTCAACAACTCACTTCCTTACAATCTCACGAGTATCACAGTTTACCTAATTATTATGTACACCCATGATCTCTTTTAAGCCCGGGATGAGACAAAATATCCATATAACTGGTTCTGAATATATATATATAATATATATATATTATATATATATATATATATATATATATATATATATATATATATATATATATCAATAACAACACTGCGACTAGCCGGGGATCGAACCCGTGTTGTTTTAGCCCGCCTCATGGTGAGCGAAAATTCACGACGCTCTAACCCACTGGACCATACAATCCTACAAACAGCTTGAGCCTAGCGAACTAGGTTTGCTTCAGGTTGCGAGGACATAGGATGGTGTGGTTGCCTCAGACCTAATTTCATTTTATTCCCCGTTTGGTGAACTAACCTCCACAAGCAGTATACATAGCATTGTGTGCACGAGCAAGTGATATTTAATCAATAATACTGCGACTAGCCAGGGGATCGTACCCGTGTTAAGAACATAAGAAGGAAGGAACACTGCAGCAGGCCTACTGACCCATGCGAGGCATGTCCATCACTCCCCGGCTTAGACCTGACTACCTGGAGTTAAACCTCTCCAGGTAAACTCCAGGTAGTCAGGTCACTTCCACTTAAGGAAGGAGCACGCCATCAGACCTATTAGCACAAGCTAGTCAGGTCCAACTCACACCCACCCACACTCACTCATGTATTTATCTAACCTATTTTTAAAACTACACAACGTCTTAGCTTCTATGAGGGTACTCGGGAATTTGTTCCACTCATCCACAACTCTATTACCAAACCAGTGCTTTCCTATATCCTTCCTGAATCTGAACTTTTCCAACTTGAAACCATTGCTGCGAGTCCTGTCTTGGCTGGATATTTTCAGCACGCTATTTACATCCCTTTTATTCCTGTTTTCCATTTATACACCTCAATCATATCCCCCCTAATCCTACGCCTTTCTAGAGAGTGCAGATTCAAGGCCCTCAGTCTATCCTCATAGGGAAGATTTCTGATACATGGGATCAACTTTGTCATCCTCCTCTGTACGTTTTCCAGTACATTTATATCAATTCTGTAATACGGTGACCAGAAATGTGCAGCATAATCTAAATGTGGCCTAACCAAAGATATATAGAGTTGAAGAACAACCTGATGACTCATGGTTCGATCCCCCGGCTAGTCGCAGTGTTGTTATAGATTAAATACCACTTGTTCATGGTTACAATACTATATATACTGCTTGTGGAGGCTAGTACACCAAAACGAGTAGAATGAAATTAGCTCTGAGGCAACCACACCATCGTATGTCCTCGCAACTTGAAGCAAGCCCAGTTCGCTAGGCTCAAGTTGTTTGTAGGATTGTATGATTGATACTATATCATTTTCGTATTGTCACTGAGCCTCCCTTCTTACCTGTGCATATTCGTTTCTTGCTCTTCGGCTAATCTCTTTATTTTCTGGGTCCTTTGTCTTCTGTACTTTTTCCATTCTCTAGTGCACTTAGTTTTTGCCTCCCTACACCTTTGGGTGAACCAAGGACTCGTTCTGGTCTTCCCGTTACTTCTGTTTCCCTTGCGGACAAACCTCTCCTCTGCCTCTTTGCATTTGGTTGTCACATATTCCATCATTTCTTTTACTGGTTTTCCTGCCAATTCTCTCTCCCACTGAACGTCTTGTAGGAAGTTCCTCATGCTTGTGTAGTCCCCTTTTGTAGTTTCGTTTCTCCTTTCCTATTCCTGCTCCCCTCTCCACTTGTAGCTCAACTATATAATCAAAACACAGAACGAAATGATCACTAGCTCCAAGGGGCCTTTCATACATGATATCCTCGATGTCCGAACTACTCAAGGTGAATAATAGGTCCAGTCTTGCTGGATCATCCTCACGTCTCTCTCTGGTAGTGTCTCTAACATGTTGATGCATGAGGTTTTCCAGTACCACATCCATCATCTTGGCTCTCCATGATTCAGGACCCCGTGGGGCTCCAGGTTTTCCCAATCAATCTCTTTGTGATTGAAATGACCCATAACTAGTAACTTTGCTCTCCCTGTGTGGGCTCTTCTGGCCACCTCGGCTAGTGTGTCTACCATTGTTCTGTTGCTCTCTTCATATTCTTCTCTTGGCCTCCTGCAGTTCTGTGGTGGGTTGTACATTACAGCAATTACCACCTTATGGCCCTCAGACTGGATTGTTATTGTATCTGTAAGCCACATCAATACATTATTTTTTTACCTTTTTTAATTCATTTGGCTTTTTCTTTATTAGTGCTAAAATCTTTCGAAATAAAATGTATATGGATAAAATAATCCATACACTTAAAACATTTTTGTTGGATACGTTTCGGTCCTGAAACCCTTGTCATTTATTTGCCGTCCTAGGACAGAAACATATGCAATATCCACTTGTGTTCGAAAGTGTGTAGTATGTATGCGCTCGAGTGCGTGTCTTCTTTATACACTCCGTCTTAATATTATCAAGCACATACACACACCACTCATGTCATGACCAGCAAGTGAAAAAGTCTGAAGTATCGTCTGTCTTTCTGAGAGCTTAGTGTGTCATGCAAAGACTGACCATGACGAAATATTAATTAAGATGCAACAGGTTCGGTTATTTGTATTTTTCCTCATTAGTTCAGGGACCTACATTTTTCCCCAGTGGTTCAGGGATCTACAGCACAGTACACACAGTGGTTCAGGGATGAACCAGTTCATTTTACATGCTTCAGTCTCACGTTTATGCTGAATTTAGCAAATGTTCAGTGCTGCCTTATAATTAAAAATAGAAGAAATGAAAGATCTGTGTAAAATATAAGGCATCAACGGGGCATACAAACACACTAGTAAGCATTATTTTTGGCAAATACGTTAGTGGATATAATTGTCATACTGGCACAGAATTGGGCATTTTTTGTTGCAGACACATTAATGGACATAACAAGTAAATAATGAAACTTAATGTCATAGGAATGATAACATGAAAGTAGATAAATATGTTTATGGAGCGACTTGTAAAGTAACACAGTCGGCCGGGCTTCGACTGGTAAATAAATCAACTTATATACTGAGTGTCCGTGGTTTCCACCCTAAGGGTGGAAACGTTGGGCATGTTTCGTACATTTGCTGCCCCTGTTCATCTAGCAGTAAGTACCTGGGTGTTAGTCGACTGTTGTGGGTGGCATCCTGGGGGAAAGAGTAGTATTCTTTAGAAAGCCCTGGGCTCCGAAATGAGCTGAGGTAAGATAACAGCTCATAGCCTGTATTTTTTTCTTCAGTGTGATCAGACTGACTGTTGGTGTAGTAGCCAGGCTTAAGCTTGCTTTACAAGTATTAGTATTTCCGTCAGTTTGACAAACAGATGATGATCAAATCAAATGCAAAGTATGTGGTTAGTGCTATGGTCACTATATTGAACACTACGTGCTTAGTTGTTCACTTATTGAGGATTATCGAGATAGTATAATAACTTATTCGATATGTAAAGACATCTTATTAATGAAAATAAGATACCAGACATATTAAGCAAATTTCCTAATTTTTTTTTCAACAGAAAAAATAAATTGAAGATAAAAATCCAGATGTACTCCTGATAACCCTTTTGGGTCCTAGATCTTGGGTCCTATGTGTATCCACATACTCTTGCGCAACCCTCCACAGAATGGACATGAGGTGCGCAATAAACTAGTTGCTGCGCTGGCAAAATCTATAATCTACTTATTTCAATGTTTACCTTTCTATATATATTATTCCTAATGCTGGACACAGATAAACCCAAGTTATATTCTACATTTTCCTTCAGGGCACTTTCCTGAACTAATTTATCAGGTTTGTTCTGGAGGAGTAATGTGTGATTGAATCATACATATATATATATATATATATATATATATATATATATATATATATATATATATATATATATATATATGTCGTGCCGAATAGGTAAAACTGGTCAATTAACAAGAACTCATTTAAAATTAAGTCCTTTCTTAAATTTTCTTTTATACGTTTAAAGATATATTTTTTCATTTACGTCAATGTAAAAATTAATAATTTTGTACCAAAAGAACCTTATTATAACCTTATTATAACAAGCGCAATTTAATTTAGCCTAATCCAACTAAATATATTTTAGATAAGTTTACAACGATTTAATAATAAACGAACACAATGAAATATATATTTTTCGTTAGGTTCAGAAATTATTGCGAAATTATTGCAAATATATATATATATATATATATATATATATATATATATATATATATATATATATATATATATATATATATATATATATATATATATATATATAGGATGGGGTCCACCTCTGGTGTCAATTGTGGGACCCATTGCCTCGGAGAAGTGGATAAAAAGACTTCAAGGAAGAATATTTAGATTTCTTTCTGAAGCCATTTGAATATTCCACTTCCCTACCACCCCATCTTTTTTACAAACTTTATTTCAAGACAAAATACAATGGGGAGTAAAACAACATAGATAACAACTCAGAGCTACATGTCAAATACTTCGTCCAACTCCCCGGCAGTGGGCCGCGTGCCCAGAATACTGCAGGTATTTCCCTCTGGATCGCAACACTGAGTCTCTGAAAGAGGAAGCTGGTCGCCCTGTGGTCCTTGGTTTCTATGATGAGTTTTCCACCCAGCTCCTTGAGAAACTTTAGAGCACACTTGCCCCATGCTCCATGGGTCTCCGACCCTATTGGGATGAAGTTATAGCAAGAGGAAGGTCTTCATATTTGCGGTCTTCTGGATCTCCCTGTGGCTGGCAGCTCCACCCCTTCGGCTAAGGAGT
>WNWK01043972.1:0-15288 GCA_009830355.1 Cherax destructor | reverse complement strand
TATTTTTTTTTCGTTATTTTCAAAAATGATTTTGGCGAAATTATTGCATACAAAAATTTTTCACTTGTTTATATGGAAAGGTGAGCGTTGGTATTTAACCCAAAAATCGCAATTTTTAAATTTAATCGTCACGACATATATATATATATATATAAAAGGGCCGTCTCCCACCGAGGGCAGGGTGACCCAAAAGAAAGAAAATCCCCAAAAAAAAAAATACTTTCATCATCATTCAACACTATCACCACAAAATACATAATCACTGTCTTTGCAGGGGACCCTTCAGAAAAGAAAAGCTGAAAATTTTGTCCCCCCCAGCTGTCATTCCCGGGCCCCCTTTTTTTAAAGTGTAGGCATTGTACTTCCCATTTCCAGGACTCAAGTCCAACTAAATAAATTAACGGGTTTTCCCCTAAACCCCTTCACACAATGTTCCCCCTGCTCACACCCCCAACAGATCCCGTCCCAAAAACATTCGTCTCCATTCACCCCCATTAACACGCCACATATGCTTGCGGGAAGTCCAAGCCCCTCGCCTAAATACCCCCTTTTTACCCCCCCCCGTTTTCCCTTTCCCCCTACAGATTTATACGCCCCCCGTCATTCTATTTTGAACTTTCCCCTTTTCTAAATGACCAAACCACCTCAAAAACCCCTTTTTTCACCCCTCTGACAAATACTTTTTAGTAACCCCACCCTTTCCCTCCAAATTTTCCCAATTTTCCCGGAATTTTTCGCATAATATTTAAAACCAAATTTCCCCCTTTTAGACAGGACATCTCCCCGCCTATCCTTCCCCCTGCTGCAGCATTTGCAACCCATGCTTCACCCCATATAACAGTGTTATACCACCTTTTCGACATTCCCTTCTTGCCCCCAGGGGATAACTTTTTTTGTTCCACAGATACCTCAACGGCCCCTTTTTCCCCCTTTTTTTCCCTTCATAAATTTCCCCATAAACCCTCACCCTTTTCATAAACCCATCCGCTGACACGTCAACCCAAAATATCTAAAAACATTTACTTTTTTCCATAATCCCCTCTCCAATGGGGATATCCAATTTTTCTTTATTTAAATCGTTTGGGTACCCCCCATCACCTTACTCTTATATATGTTCACTTTTAATTTTTTACCTTTCACACTCCCCAAACTCGTCCACTAACCTTTGCAACTTTTCTTTAGAATCTCCCAAGCACAGTATCATCAGCAAAGTAACTGTGTCAACTCCCATTTTGCATTTAATTCTCCAAAATTTAATCCCACCCCTCTCCCAACACCCTACCATTTACTTCTTTTACAATCCCATCTATAAATATATTAAACAACCATGGTGACATTACACATCCCTTCTAAGACCTACTTTTACCGGGAAGTAATCTCCCTCTCCTACACACCATAACCTGAGCCTCATTATCCTCATAAAAACTCTTTACAGCCTTCATAACTTACTACCTATTCCATACACATGCAACATTTGCCACATTGCTCCCCTATCCACTCTATCATATGCCTTTTCTAAACCATAAATGCAATAAAAACTTCTACCTTTATCTAAATACTGTTCACATATATGCTTCACTGTAAACACTTGATCTACACATCCTACCCACTCTAAAGCCTCCTTGCTCATCTGCAATCCTACTCTCTGTCTTACCTCTAATTCTTTCAATAATAACCCTGCCATACACTTTACCTGGTATCCTCAGTAAACTTATTCCCATAATTTTTACACTCTTTTCCCCTTCCCACATAGGAATTTACCTTCTCAAGGTACCTTCCTTCATACATTATTAAAAAAACACACTGCACTATATTCTCTTTTAACATTTTTATGATTGTCAATTCCAGTTGCCCCTCTTTCACACGTATTGTCCTCACGAACCCCCACACCACCATTTTCCAATCTCGATATTGTTTCTGGCAGTACATAATACCTCCCTTTTTTCATACTTTGCCCCCATCTCATTCCTCCAGCTCCCCATTACTGTCTTACCTGTTCTGCTTCGCCTAGTTTCCTCTTTCTCCCAAATTTAGCAAATTTATTGGTCCTCTTTCTATCGTCTTTTGCACTCTTCTTCACCCTTTCTTACTTACATATACCTGTCATCTATTAACACTTCTGTTTGTAAAAACTCATATGCCTTTTCCTTTTATCACTTACTCTTCATTCCACCACCTCCTCTTTCTCCTGCACCCACCCTATAGCCAAAACTTGCCCCAATTTACTGCATTTTAAAACTTCCTCAACCCTTATCCTACTTGCACTAGCCTTTTTGCCAATAGTTGCATTCATTCTCCTCCCTTCATATCTTTCCTTCTTCTGCCTTGCCATCTATTTTCATTACTACAATAATGACTATTTTGTCGCCTCTATAAAAAAGTGCATCCTGAAACCTACATCAACCTTTTATCCACCAAAATAATCAAAAACTACTTTCTTCGTTATACATACCTTGTATATTTATTTCCCTTTTCATAAATATGGTTTATTTACAAACCTTTTCTCACATACTCAATTAATGTCCCCATTTATTTACTTAGACCCTACTTACTACTTCCTTTTTCCTCACTTAGCATTAGATCCCACATTGGTTCAAAACCCCACACTTCACTCAACATTTCTTCTCTTCTCTCTTCTCTCTTCTTCATTAAACATTATAACCTCATTCATTCAACTTATCCCACATCCTTTGAATTTAATTTATATTTCTTCTTTCTGCCATAACTGACATTCAACACATTTCCACCTTTACTGCTTGGAAACCCCTGATCCTCATTTCACTGAACTCCCTACCTCAGCTTTTGTCTCACTTGCCAGGACATCCAGCTTTTCATAACACTACACATTTCTCTATCGTTCACACACACATCCACTTGACGGTTTTCTTATTCTTTAGAAGGTTAGAACAAGTTCTGATTAGCTCCTGGCTTTAGTTGACTTTTCAACACGCATGGCTTACGGAGGAAAGATTCATTTTCCCCATGGATAGAAAGGAAAGCAATAGAACAAGAACTATTAAAATAAAATCAAAGATGAGTGTATACATAAACGTGACATAGTGTAGTGACCTGGTGTAAGAGTCCTGAAATTGCATGTGAGCAGACAGAAAAATCCTGCCATCATGTAAACAGATTCATTTCGTTTCACCTGGCAGGATGGTAGTACCTCCCAGGGTTCACGCAACCTACTACCTAATATATATATATATATATATATATATATATATATATATATATATATATATATATAAATATATATATATATATATATATATATATATAGTAGGTAGTAGGTTGGTGACAGCAACCACTCAGGGAGGTACTACCATCCTGCCAGGTGACTGTGAAACAGAAACCTGAAACTGTTTACATGATGGTAGACTGGTGTCTTTTTTCTGTCTCATAAACATGCAAGATTTCAGGTACGCTTGCTACTTCTACTTACATTAGGTCACACTATGAAACATGTACACGTTTATTGTATACACACTCATCTGAGTTTTTTGATTTTATCTTAATAGTTCTTGTTCTTTTGCTTTTCCTTCATATCCATGGGGAAGTGGAATAAGAATCTTCCTCCGTAAGCCATGCTGTTAAAGTCAACTAAAATGCCGGGAACAATGGGCTAGTAACCCCTTTTCCTGTATAGCTTACTAAAAGAAGAAGAAGAAGAAAATCGTCAAAGTGGATGTTTGAATGGCGTGATTTGTGCGAATGATAGAAAGAGATGATTGTAGATGTTATGAATGAAAAGAAGCTGGATGTCCTGGCTTTAGAGACAAAGCTGAAGAGGAGGAGAGTTTCAGTGGGGAGAAATAAATGGGATTAGATCAGGGTTCAAATAGAGTTAGAGCTAAAGAAGGAGTGGCAATAATTTCGAATAATCAGTTATGGCAGGTAAAGAAGGAATATAAATGTATAAATTCAAGGATTATGTGGAGTAAAATAAAGGTTGGATGAAAAGTGTTATAGTAAGTGTTTATGCACCTGGAGAAGAGAGAAGTGTAGAGGAGAGAGAGATTTTGGAAAGTTGAGTGAGTGTGTGGGAGTTTTGAACCAAGTGAGAGAGTAATTGTGGTTGGATCTTAATGCTAAAGGGTAAAATGTTGTGGAGGAGTAGAGTAAATTTGGGGTGCCGGATAAATGTAAATGGGGAGCCATTAATTGAGCTATGTAGAAAGAGGTTTGGTAATAAGTAATACATATTTTATAAAAAAGAGGATAAATAAATATACAAGGTATGATATAGCACGTAAGGAAAGTAGTTTGTTGGATTATGTTTTGGGGATAAAAGGTGATGAGTAGGCTTCGGATGTACATGTTTATGAGGGGCAACGGATATATCAGATCATTATTTGGTTGTAGCTACAGTTAGAGTAAAAGGTAGATGGGACAAAGAAAATGGCAACAGCAAGTAAGAGAGAGGTAAAGTATAAACTAAGGGAGGAGGAAGTTAGGTGAGATATAAGCAACTATTGGCGAAATGGCTAGTGCAAGTAGAGTAGTGGGGGTTGAAGAGAGTTGGGATAGTTTTAAAATGCAGTATTAAATGTGGGAGAAGTTTGTGGTTATAGGAGGGTGGGTGCAGGAGGAAAGAGGAGTGAGTGGTGGAATGAAGAAGTAAAGGGTGTGATAAAAGAAAAAAGGTAGCTTATGAGGTTTTTACAAACAGAAGTGTTAGTAGAAGAGCAGAGTATATGGAGAGTAAAAGAAAGTGAAGAGAGTGGTGGGAGTGCAAAAGAAGAGCGGATGAAAGAAGGGGAGAGGCTCTGTCAAGAAATTTTGCTGAAAACAAGAAACAAATTTGGAGTGAGATAAACAAGGTAAGAAAGCCTAGGGAACGAATGGATTTGTCATGAAAACAGAGTAGGGAGTTAGTAGATGGGGAGCTGGAGGTATTGCAGATGGCGGAATATTTTGAGGAACTTTAAATGTCGATGAAACGAGGGAGGATAATTTCATGTAGGCCAAGGAGGTACAACATTGTTTAGGAGTGAAGAAGAAGCAGGATGTAGGTGGGGAGGTGCGTGAGGCATTACGTAGAATGAAGGGGTAAAGCAGCTGGAATTGACGGAATCATGACAGAAATGTTAAAAGCAGGGGATATAGTGCTGGAGTGGTTGGATTTTTGTTTAATAAATGTATGAGAGAGGGGAAGGTACCTAGGATTCAGGAGCATGTATAGTTCCTTTATATAAAGGGAAGGGATAAAAGAGAGTGTACAAATTATAGGGGAATAAGTTTACTGAGTATACCATATATATATATATATATATATATATATATATATATATATATATATATATATATATATATATATATATATATATATATATATATATATATATATATATATATATATATATAATATATATATATATATATATATATATATATATATATATATATATATATATATATATATATATATATATATATATATATATATATATATATATATAGTCGTGCCGATTAGGTAAAACTGGTCAATTAGCAAGAACTCATCTAAAATTAAGTTCTTTCTAAAATTTTCTTATAGTTTAACGATATATTTTTTTCATTTATGTTAATGTAAGAATTTATAATTTTGTACCAAGAGAACTTTGAAAACCTACCTAACCTTATTGCAACAAGCGCAATTTAATTTAGCCTAACCCAACTAAATATATTTTAGATGCAGTTAACATTAATTTAATAATAAACAAACACAATGAAATATATTTTTCGTTATGTTCAGAATGATTTTGGAAATTATTGCATACACAAATTTTCACTTGTCTTATATGGCAAGGTGAGCGTTGCTATTTAAGCCAAAATCGCAAGTTTTACCTAATCGGCACGACATATATATATAATATAGTCGTGCCGATAGTGGAAAACTGTCAATTAAAGAACTCATTTAAAATTAAGTCCTTTCAAAATTTTCTCTATACGTTTAAATATATATTTTTCATTTATGTTAATGTAAAATTATCATTTGAACCAAGAGAAACTTTGAAAACCTACCTAACCTTATTGCAAAGCGCAATTTAATTTAGCCTAACCCAACAAATATATTTTAGATACGTTAACATTAATTTAATAATAAACAATACAATGAAATATATTTTTTCGTTATGTTCAGAATGATTTAGCGAAATTATTGCATATACAAATTTTCACTTGTCTTATATGGTAAGGAGCGTTGCTATTTAAGCCAAAATCGAAAGTTTTACCTAATCGGCACGACATAATATATATAATATATATATATGTCGTGCCGATTAGGTAAACCGATTGGCAACTACAAGCAACTGCCATATAAGACAAGTGAAATATAATTTTCGCCAAAATCATCTGAAATAACGAAAAATATATTTATTGTGTTTGTTATTATTAAATTAATGTTAACGTATCTAAAAATATTTAGAGACTAAATTAAATTGCGCTTTTAATAAGTTAGTATTTTCAAAGTTTCTCTTGGTACAAAATTATAATTCTTACATTAACATAAATGAAAAATATTCTTTAAACGTATAAGAGAAAATTTAGAAAGACTTAATTTTAGATGAGTTCTTCTAATTGACAGTTTACCTAATCGGCACGACATATATATATATATATATATATATATATATATATATATATATATATATATATATATATATATATATATATATATGTCGTGCCGATTAGAAAAACTGGTCAATTAGCAAGAACTCATTTAAATTTAAGTCCTTTCTAAAATTTGTCTTATACGTTTAAAGACATATTTTTTTCATTTATGTTAATGTAAAATTTATAATTTTGAACCAAGAGAAACTTTGAAAACCTACCTAACCTTATCACAACAACGCAATTTAATATAGCCTAACCCAACTAAATATATTTTAGATACGTTAACATTAATTTAATAATAAACAAACACAATGAAATATATTTTTTCGTTATGTTCAGAATGATTTTGGCGAAATTATTGCATACACAAATTTTCACTTGTCTTATATGGCAAGGTGAGCGTTGCTATTTAAGCCAAAATCGCAAGTTTTTCCTAATGCACGACAAAATATATATATATATATATATATATATATATATATATATATATATATATATATATATATATATATATATATATATATATATATATATATATATATATATATATATACATATATACTATATATATATATATATATATATATATATATATATATATATATATATATATATATATATATATATATATATATATATATATATATGCAAGACAACCACTATGAAAAATAAGGAATTCAAGCGCTTTCGTGACTACTCACATTATCAAGGAACTATAAAAGGAAACATGACAAGAGGACTTATATATATATATATATATATATATATATATATATATATATATATATATATATATATATATATATATATTATTTATATATATATATATATTTTCGTGCCGATTAGGTAAAACTTGCGATTTTGGCTTAAATAGCAACGCTCCTCTTGCCATATATAAAGACAAGCGAAAATTTGTGTATGCAATAATTTCGCAAAAATCATTCTGAACCTATCGTAAAAAATATATTTCATTGTGTTTGTTTATTATTAAATTATTGTAAACGTATCTAAAATATATTTAGTTGGGTTAGGCTAAATTAAATTGCGCTTGTTATAATAAGGTTAGGTAAGTTTTCTAAGTTTCTTTTAAACAAAATTATAAATTTTTACATTAACATAAATTAAAATATATCTTTAAACGTATAAGAACAAATTTTAGAAAAGACTTAATTTTAAATGAGTTCTTGCTAATTGTCCAGTTTTATCTATTAGGCACGACATATATATATATATATATATATATATATATATATATATATATATATATATATATATATATATATATATATATATGCTAGAATTCGCAAGAGCAGGCGAAATATATTCACGAACACTGATCTCTGGCCGACGGAGACTCGAACCTACGAACCTCATGACAAGGTACGCAGTGCTTTGCCGACCGTACCACACTGGTCCAATACCTTGGCATCCAGCTTTCGCTAGACGTTATTCCAAGGCAGCCAGCTTTCAGGCAGGAGGCTTACAGCTTTCATCTCATCCCTGCATGCATCGACACAACTAGAGATTTTTACAATGCTAGGAATATTCACTTCGTAACCTTGTCATGAGGTTCGTAGGTTCGAGTCTCCGTCGGCCAGAGATCAGTATTTATATATATATATATATATATATATATATATATATATATATATATATATATATATATATATATATATATATATATATATATATATATATATATATATATATAGTCGTGCCGATTAGCTAAAACTGGTCAATTAGCAAGAACTCATCTAAAATTAAGTCCTTTCTAAAATTTTCTCTTATACGTTTAGAGATATATATTTTTCATTTATGTTAATTTAAGAATTTATAATTTTGTACCAAGAGAAACTTTGAAAACCTACCTAACCTTATTACAACAAGCGCAATTTAATTTAGCCTAACCCAACTAAATATATTTTAGATTCGTTAACATTAATTTAATAATAAACAAACACAATGAAATATATTTTTCACTTGTCTTATATGGCAAGGTGAGCGTTGCTATTTAAGCCAAAATCGCAAGTTTTACCTAATCGGCACGACATATATATATATATATATATATATGAGGAGGTCAATGACATCATAAAGAAAGCCTCCACAGCCCGTTGCCCAGCTCAACGGGAACCCCAAGTGCAGAGGTCTGATGGAAGTCAAAAACGTCCTGATGGAGCCACTATGCTACCCTGGAAGGATGGTAAGCAGATTGCTTGGGACTACACCTGTACTGCCACAATGGCAGACACCTACTTGCAATATTCTGCAGCCGAAGGGGGTGGAGCTGCCAGCCACTGGGATACCCAGAAGACTCGCAAATATGAAGGCCTTCCCCTTGCTATAACTTCATCCCAATAGGGTCGGAGACCCTTGGAACGTGGGGCAAGTGTGCTCTAAAGTTTCTCAAAGAGATGGTGAGAAACTCATCATAGAAACCAGGGACCACAGCGCGACCAGCTTCCTCTTTCAGAGACTCAGTGTGTCGATCCAGAGGGAAATGCCTGCAGCGTCTGGGCATGCACCCACTGCCGGGAGCTGGACGAAGTATTTGACATGTAGCTCTGAGTTGTTATCTATGTTGTTTTACTCCATATTGTATTCTTGTCAATGTATTTTGTATTGAAATAAAGTTTGTATAAAAGATGGTGGTAGGGAAGTGGAATATTCAAATGGCTTCAGAAAGAAATCTAAATATTCTTCCTTGAAGCCTTTATATCCACTTCTCCGAGGCAATGGATCCCACAATTTACACAAGAGGTGGACCTCATCATATATATATATATATATATATATATATATATATATATATATATATATATATATATATATATATATATATATATTGTAAAAGATTCCCTGTTGTATATACTTCTTATCAGTATAAACAGTAAATGTATAAAGTTACATGTCTGTCATTTTATAATATCTATGAAACTAATTCATTAATCTGAGATTTTACTTGAAGTTTATTTCTGTCCTAAACTCTGCCTAAATTGTTATGTCGGAATCCCATATGACGGTAATATTTACTGAGTTTTTAGCTTAGGCGTAACAAATGGGGCCTTAGGGGCCCCCTGACAGTCTGTGCGCGTTGAGAAAAAAATCGAAAAATACGAAAATTAAGTTTTTCTTACCAAAAATAGCTCATCTTTCTGGCATCACCTCGTATAATTCTCATCATTATACGATGTTTCTACAAGGAATTATAGTAATTTGTAACAGGTATGGTGTCATGCCTGTCATGACATGCTGACGTGGCAAAAAAAAAAAAAATTCCGTTTTTTTTTCCTATCAATTTCTTATATTTTTCTAATATAATACAAATTCACCATTTGATATCATAAAAGTGGGCGGGGCTAAATGGCCTGAGAACCAATCAGGAGCCTTCTGGCCCTCTCGGATATGAAGTGCTGACAGGGGATAAATACGATGTAGCGGCCAGCACACACCAGCCAACAAATTGTTCTTTTCTTACGCTAATATCAATAATAATGTTTATTTACTTACTACAATTGATCTATTATGACCTAAGGCGACATATTATAATAGCATAGAAACATGAAAAACACACAAGAATAAATATTTGTGGCATGATATGACGGTCAATCGGCTGGTAAATCGCCCTTATGGATTATTCTTCTCATTCTCACATCCTGGTGGAGAGAAAACGGAGCTAGCGATGGTTAACTGTAGTAGACACTGTATATGGTGAAAACAGTGGAAAAACAAGTACTTTTTCGAAAAAAATCGACGACTCGGGTGCCGCGCGTTTCGGCCATTATCTCGAAGTGTTATTACCTTTGTGAGGGCAGTAAATGATTAATAGAAATAATTGACGTGATTGTCACAATAAACATAGAAGAATGACTGCTTTACAAGATACCGGTTCCTTTTGAAGTATTCCAAATATTTTCAGATTTGTGTAGATAAACTGATATTTTGCTAAATGTCAAGCAACCTACAAACTGTATTTTTTTTTAGAATGAATATAAGCTTTTATTATAGAATAGGTACACGCTGCACGATGGACTTAGAAATGTTCTATCAGCAGGAAGTGTCAAAACAACTTTCCCAACTACCACTTCGACTACATCTCCTAAGTGGAACTTTTAGAATTTTCAGTAAATCTTGCGTGGTTCATTTGCTTTTTGGCCGATTTTATTGAAACTTCGTCACAGAACCCTCATATAAGCTTCTAATAGTACACCAAAATGAGCGCAATTGGTAAACAAATAAAAAGTTGAGTTTTTCGTTCATAGTTTAATTATAACTCAAGAAGGAGGTTATGACGATGGCCAGTTACAGTCACACTGAGATATGAGAAGGGATTTATAGCAGCCTATAAATACCCTTCCTCTGTCTCTGTGTGTTATGTGACTTTGTAAATGGTCCAAGTCGGGGCCGAAACGTTTGTAAGCTCCTCTCTTTTTATGTGCGGGTTGTGTGTGTATTGTTCCAGTCACGGTATTGTGCCTTTTTGTTATTTATAGGCCCCTAAGTCCGGGAGCATAACAGAGCGTTAATAAATAGAAAATGGATTCAACATGGACAGAGATGTTTGATGATATAACTGTAGACAGGCTCCAAAGTCTAAAAAATTTCAATCTTGCTGGCAGTTAGCCAGAAGCTTAGGGTTCAAGTATGACAGACGTTTTACTGCCCCGACAATCAGATCATTATACAGAATATAATATTTCCAGATAAGCAAGAAATAGAAGACCTAGAGGGAAGAATCGAACGTTAGTTTTCATTTGGGAAAAACAGACTCCGGACCCAGGAACAAGGAAGTTGGCTAAAACCCCTACCAGAGACGACGTCCAACATCTGACTTCCGACGCCCAGAAGGGGGAAATACGGGCAAACCCCATTCCGCTGCAACGATCCTTTCAGACAACCAAAATGAACAACCCCATTGTCACTTTTGTCATAAGCTGGACAAAGACAATTTAAATGTTGGAAAGGATCCAGAAAAAGGCCTGAAAGTAAGAATCCCCCGCAAGTGATTAATTCTTCAGAATACAAAAACCTTTTGGGTTATTTTTTTCCTTTACAGCTTTATCTAGAGATCCATTTTTTAGATGACTTCAGAGCTTTCGCACGCCGGAAGAGAAGATTCGAGCGAAGGGAAACCCATTTTTTAAAAGATTTCAAAAAGAAAGGTTAGTAGATGTTACACCTCTGTGTTGAGATCAGACCTTTTAAAACTAGATGACAACTTTTTGGCCAAAATGGAAGTATTGTTAAGCAATTGGGGCTATTATAAAAGTACCCTCCTAAGAGTTACGAGAACCCCCCGAGTATGTTGGCTGGATAAATGGGTATATCATCTAAGCCTTTTTATTGGGGAGTTGACTAAAATAGAACCAAATAGATCAACAAGAAATACTTAAGGAACTTTTAAAATTGACAACCCCCCCGATGTAAATTACGCTGTGGAAGCGTCGGAGTCTCGTTGGATTTATTCTTAAATGTAATTATGGGGCCAAAAAAACCCCCAGAAAGAACTACGCCGGGGTTTTCCCCGGGAAAAATAGATTTGGGGATTAAACTTATTATTTAGTGATGAAATACAGTGGGGAGAGGGAATTTTGAATAAAAACGGTCCAAGGCCCCACGGGAAATTAATAGAAAAAGTTTATTCAAGCTGAAGAAGAAGATGAATTCATAAGTTGTAATAGGGAAAACCCTTTCCCTTTTTATGATGAAGAAGGGATGTTATGGAGAAGGGGTAGGGGGAAGGATTCCACTTCATGTCGAAATTTGTTAGTCGTCCCTACTTTTTCGTTTTTTGGTCTTTGACATAGCCCCTAAAATCCCCGGGGAGGGCATCTAGGAGTTCAAAACGGAGAAGAAGGTTTTGAAATATGTAGCTATTGGCCCCGATTAAACAATATATCGCAGAACATGAAAAGAATTGCCATTTTTTCCCAAAATCATGGGAAAACTGCCCATAATCAAGCTCCGGCACCTTTTCCCCTTAAAAGTCCGGGGAACTGTTTGAACGGTTAGTTATAGATTGTGTGGGCCCTTTCCCCGAACCAAGAGGGAAACCCAAATATATATTTTACCATTATGGATATGGACCCGTTACCCAGAGTCCATTCCTCTAAAAAATTAACACACGGAAAATATACGCTTTTTAATCTGTTTTTTTTGCCCAAGTAGGTTACCCGGGGGACAATCCACCAAGGATCGAAGTTCCCCCCAAAGTTTTTAAAGAGGCTATGCCCCGTTTAGGGGTAAACAGAATTGATCTACAAGTTACCATCTACAATCACAGGGTATTAGAGCGGTTCCATCAGACGTTTAAATCTACACTGCGAGTTTAGAAGCAATATTCGCAGGATTGGGATCAAGGGCTACCATTTCTACTTTGCCCTGAGAGAATCGGAAAGATAGCACTAAATTCTCGCCCTTCGAGTTAATTTATGACCACCAGGAAAGTGGACCCCGGGTGTTACGAGTTTCCCGGGAGGGGTAAAAAGGGAACACCTTAACGTATTCCTTTATTGGGGGAACGCTTTTAAAATTTTAAAAGAATTTTGCGGAAAATGGCCCAAGCGCAGACAAAAGAGTTTTATATGACCAGCGGAAAAAACCTCTTTTTTCCCCAACTTAAAGAACTAGTTTTAGTAAAAAAACTACCCCAAAGGGACATTTTTTTAATCCACGGTATCATAGAAACCCCAAAAAAGTGCGTATTTTTTTCTGTCTCCATCTTAATGTTAATTCTTTCAATAATACTTACAAAACTTTACCAGGTATCCCAACAGGCTTATATCCCCATATTTTTCGACTTTTATGTCCTCTTTGCCTTTATTAGAAAGAACTGTAAAACTGTTCAACTGCCCCCCAGCATACATAAGGGGGATTACCAAAACCCCCAGCTGTCTTCAAGAAGGCACTGACAGGCACCAAAGTCAGTGCCTGACCAACCGGGCTGTGGGTCATATGTCGTTTGCTGCGGCCCGGAACAACTTGGGTGATTAGACCCTGATCCACTATGAGGCCTGGTCTCAGACCGGGGCCCGAGGGCGTTGAACCCAAAACCCGTCCAGATATACCCAGATATGCTAGATACATTCTTTCTTTATACATTTATTAAAAAAGCAACAACCATTCCAAAACATATTTCCCCCCTACTTTTGACATTTCAGTTTTGACCTTTGATTCCAGCTGCTTACCCCCCCTTTCATTTACCCCAGGGCATGCACCTTCTCCCACACTCACATCTGGTTCTTCCTCCTCCTACAAGATGTTACACCTCCCCGGCCAGTACACGAAATCACAGCTTCTCTTTCTTCATAAGTATTTATTCATAAAAAATTCCCTCCATCTTCCCGATACCTTCAACTCTCCATCTAATAACTCTCATCTCCTATTTTTAACTGTCAAATTCCTTCCTTCCCAGGGTTTTTAACTTATTAATCTCACCCAAGATTTTTTTTTTCGGTAATATTTGTTGATAACATTTACACACTCTCTCATTTGCTCTTTTACATTCCCTTTACCATCTTTTTTTCCATATATCCTTTTTTTTTTCACTTTTTTTCTTTGTCAAACCTCTCAAATGCTATTTTTTTTCTCATTTTTCCCATCATGCCACCAATCGCTCTTCTTCCCTCCGCACCCACTTTCTTGTGACTACACACCATATTTCGACATTATTGCCTATGCCCCACAGCCCCAAACGCCCCCTTTAAACCTTTGCTTTATATTACATTTCCTTGATCCCATTTACCTTTTCCCCACATTAGAGAAAATTTTTTATCATTCCATCAGTATGCACCATTAATTTGAGCACTTTTTTTTCAACTTTCAAAACAGAGAAAATACCTGAGATCCCTGACTTACCGCTTGTGGTGAAACAAAGGATATATCCCCAAAATTTATTTGTAGATAACGTATTTGAATACGAGGACTATTCGCAGTACTAACTACTTCGGAATACTAGTTATTACTACTACGAGACTGCTCACCTGATTAATTTTCTAGAATAAGTGACTACGCCCCCAATAGTATCCCCAGTGGTAACACAAGTTCCCAAGATTTGAAAAATGTTGATAAATATGGAGCACAAGTGACTGCCCCACAAGACTAGCAACATCAGGATAAAATACCTTAACATCCAGTTACTACTGACTGGGCAGGTAACGTTAAAAAACCATTCGAACCAGTGGTTTGCCACAAGGGGACACAGGAGGAAAAATACCTGAACACCGGGGACAATTGTTAAAACACTGGCTACATGAGGATAACTTTTTTGAGCACAAGTGACGACTGTCACAAGACAGGCCACGTCAAACGAAAAACACCCTCGAGACCATGCTGGAGCACCCAAAAAGGTGGGGTGTCTGAAGGGTTCCTTGCAGCTTTTTCCCAATCCTCCCCTTTCTTCCCTCCCCCCTTTCCCAAATTCCCCCCTTTCCCCCCCGTTAAACATCCGCCAGAATGACTCCAGTTATAAACTTTCTTTTTTTAAAAACATAAGAATGTTTTTGATAAAAATTTAATGCTTATAATGAAAAGGAAATGTTTTATAATGACCATAATTCTAATAAAGTGTCAAGTTATTCATTATTTTCCCAAAAATTAGAAGGGGGCCAGATAATTTTTCAGCTAGAGTTTACTCCCTTTACTAATAGGATAAAATAATCATTATATTAAAAAATCCACGACTGACATCGT
>WNWK01043971.1:0-15288 GCA_009830355.1 Cherax destructor | reverse complement strand
AATTCAATCCCACCAAATGAAAAAGTCTGAAGATCGGAAAGGGAAAGAAGCCGTGACAGAGTACAGGCTAGGCGGACAAAGGCTACAAACCTCGGCAATGGAGAAAGACCTTGGGGTGAGATAACCCCAAGCCCCCTCCGGAGGAAAACATCAACCAGAAAACTCGGCAGCGTATGGGCACTGGAAAAACCAAAGATTAGCTCCGTTCCCTTAAGACCCCGTCAGGCCCATACTAGAATATGAAAACCCCCAGTCTGGAACCCACCTGGTCAAGCACGTAAAGAAACTAGAGAAAGTGCAAAGGTTTGCACAAGGTTAGTTCCACAACTCGGGGACTGTCATATGAAGAAAGGTTGAGAGAAATGGGGACTAACAACACTGGAGGAAAGAAGGGTCAGAGGAGACATGATAACGACATAAAAAAATACTGCGGGGAATCGACAAGGTAGACAGTGACAGGATGTTCCAGAGAGGGAACACAGAAATAAGGGACACAACTGGAGCTGAAGACACAGATGAGTCAAAGGGATGTTAGGAAGCATTTCTTCAGCCATAGAAGTCAGGAAGTGGAATAGTCTAGAGAAAGATATAGTGGAGGCAAGAACCATACATAGTTTTAAGACAAGGTATGATAAAGCTCATGGAGCAGGAGAGCAGAGACCCAGTAGCGGACAGCAAGAGGCGGGCCAGGAGATGAGTCTCGACCCCTGCAACCACATTAGTGAGTACACCCACTCATACTGGGACAATTTAGACACACGAATTAACCTAGCATGCACATCTTTGAGATGTGAGAGTAAACCAGAATACCTGGAGAAAACCCACACAGACGTGGGGAGAATGTGCAAACTCCACACAGACAGTGGCCTTAGCCGAGAATTGATTTTTTCCTCATCAATGTTATAACGAAACGATAATGAACAAAACGATGTTAAATGAGGACTTGCTGTACAATGTTGCTGGGTACAACAATTTGTATTCTTTCATTCATTTTCCAACCCGCTTATTCCAGTTCAGGGTTGCGGGTGGCCCAAGCCTATCCCGGCAGCTCCAGGCACAAGGCAGAAACCAACCCTAGACAGGATGTCATTCCACTGCAGGCCACGCTCACACACCCACTCATACTGGGACAATTTAGACACACCAATTAACCAAGCATGCACATCTTTGAGATGTGAGAGTAAACCAGAATACCTGGAGAAAAACAACACAGACGTGGGGAGAATGTGCAAACTCCACACAGACAGTGGCCTTAGCCGAGAATTGATTTTTTCCTCATCAATGTTATAACGAAACGATGATGAACAAAACGACGTTAAATGAGGACTTGCTGTACAATGTTGCTGGGTACTTTTCAGATATTCACTGATGACTGCTGCAACCATTACATCTATGAGAAGTCAAACAATAGTAAAGTAAAGTAAAGTAAATTTTATTTCATTGCAGATTACATAGGTATTGGTAGTTACAATATAAATTGAGTGAAAGGAGAGCCACTGACATGCCATGGCATTAGGGGCAGCTTAATCTAGTAACTTAAAGACTATGTACATAATAATAGATAAATTTATTGAGTTTATTCTAGTTAAAATTTGTTTTCAAATTACAATATGATGATATTATACTGTTAAAATTATTATATGATGATATTAGTTTGTAACATGTGTTTAGATTCTCGAATGGTAATATGAAATTGAGATTATCTTAAGAAGTACAGTACAAGGAAGCTATCGAAGGCTTTAAGTTTACATCCAATGGCAAGCTCTTGGATATTTCCTTTACATTCTTCATTCTTCTGTAATTGTTTTGCATGATGGTAGGATTGCTGGTCTCTTTTTCTATCTCATAAACATGCAAGGTTGCAGGTGTCTTGCTACTTCTACTTACACTTAGGTAACACTACACATGCATGTACAAGCATATATATACTAACCCCTCTGGGTTTTTCTTCTATTTTTCTTCCTAGTTCTTGTTCATTTCTGCAACTTTCCATGGGGAAGTGGAACAGAATTCTTCCTCCGTAAGCTATGCGTGTCGTAAGGGGCGACTAAATGCCAGGAGCAATGGGCTAGTAACCCCTTCTGTATAAATTACTAAAAACAAGATAAGGAAAAACTTCATAAAATTGGGATGTTTGAATGTGCATGGATGTAGTGCAGAGAATAAGAAAGAGATGATTGCAAATGTTATGAATGAAAAGAAGTTGGATGTCCTAGCCCTAAGCGAAACAAAGCTGAAGAGGGTAGGCGAGTTTCAGTGGGGAGAAATAAGTGGGATTAAGTCAGGAGTATCTGAGAGAGTTAGAGCTAAGGAAGGGGTACCAATAATGTTGAAGGATCAGTTATGGAGAGAGAAAAGGGAACATAAATGTATAAATTCAAGGATTATGTGGATTAAAATAAAGGTCGGATGCGAAAAGTGGGTCATAATAAGTGTGTATGCACCTGGAGAAGAGAGGAGTGTAGAGGAGAGAGAGAGATTTTGGGAGATGTTAAGCGAGTGTGTAGGAACTTTTGAGCCAAGTGAGAGAGTAATCATGGTAGGGGACCTAAATGCTAAAGTAGGAGAAGCGTTTAAAGAGGGTGTGGTAGGTAAGTTTGGGATACCAGGTGTAAATGATAATGGGGAGCATTTGATTGAACTTTGTATAGATAGGGGTTTAGTTATAGGTAACACATATTTTAATAAAAAGAGGATAAATAAGTATACAAGATATGATGTAGGGAGAAATGACAGTAGTTTGTTGGACTACATATTGGTAGATAAAAGACTGTTGGGTAGACTTCAGGATGTACATGTTTATAGAGGGGCCACAGATATATCAGATCACTTTTTAGTTGTAGCTACAGTGAGAGTAAAAGGTAGATGGGATACAAGGAGAATGGAAACATCAAGTAAGAGAGAAGTGAAGATTTATAAACTAAAAGAGGAGGCGGTTAGGGTAAGATATAAACAACTGTTAGAGGACAGATGGGCTAGTGAGAGTATAGGCAGTGGGGTAGAAGAGGTATGGGATAAGTTTAAGAATACAGTGGACCCCCGAGTTACGTACGCCACGGAAATCGTACAATTATGTAAGTATAATATTGTAAGTGCTTTTGTAAGTGTATTTTTGGGGGTCTGAAATGTACTAGCCTACTTGACATTTTTTCTTAACCCTTTACCAGGCCACGCATCAAATTTGAGACACTGCAACATTTGCAACCTATATTCTGATAATATAAGCAATTCTAAGACATATTTATTTGTGTTCATTTGTCAAGTTTATTTATTTTAGGCGCCTCTAAAATACCCTCTATGGCAGAATCAAATATGAGGCACACCTGGCCTGGTAAAGGGTTAAGGGAGTAAATTCGTTCGGTAATGGCACTTGAGCAGGCTTCTGGAATGAAGTTTTTACGTTACTCGGGGGTCCACTGTACTATAGTGTTAAGAGTGTTCAGCAGAAGTTTGTGGTTATAGGAAAGTGGGTGCAGTAGGGAAGAAGAGCGATTGGTGGAATGATGATGTAAAGAGAGTAGTAAGAGAGAAACAGTTAGCATATGAGAGGTTTTTACAAAGTAGAAGTGATGTAAGGAGGGAGGAGTATATGGAGAGAAAAAGAGAGGTTAAAAAAGTGGTGAAGCAATGTAAAAAGAGCAAATGAGAAGGTGGGTGAGATATTATCAATAAATTTTGTTGAAAATAAGAAAAAGTTTTGGAGTGAGATTAATAAATTGAGAAAGCCTAGGGAAAGAATGGATTTGTCAGTTAAAAATAGGAGAGGAGAGTTATTAAATGGAGAGTTAGAGGTATCGGAAAGATGGAGGGAATATTTTGAGGAATTGTTAAATGTTGATGAAGATAAGGAAGCTGTGATTTCGTGTATACAGCAAGGAGGAACAACATCTTATAAGAGTGAGGAAGAACCAGTTGTGAGTGTGGGGGAAGTTCGTGAGGCAGTGAGTAGAATGAAAGGGGTAAAGCAGCTGGGATTGATGGGATAAAGATATAAATGTTAAATGCAGGTGGGGATATAGTTTTAGAGTGGTTAGTGTTTTTATTTAATAAATGTATGGAAGAGGGTAAGGTACCTAGGGATTGGCAGAGAGCGTGCATAGTTCCTTTGTATAAAGGCAAAAGGGACAAAAGAGTGTAAAAATTATAGGGGAAGAAGTCTGTTGAGTATACCTGGTAAAGTGTATGGTAGAGTTATTATTGAAAGAATTAGGAGTAAGACAGAGAGCAGAATAGCAGATGAACAAGGAGGCTTTAGGAAGGGTAGGGGGTGTGTAGACCAAGTGTTTGCAGTGAAACATATAGGTGAACAATATTTAGATAAGGGTAAAGAGGTGTTTGTGGCATTTATGGATTTGGAAAAGGCATATGATAGGGTGGATAGGGGGGCAATGTGGCAGATGTTGCAAATGTATGGAATAGGAGGTAGGTTATTGAAAGCGGTGAAAAGTTTTTACGAGGATAGTGAGGCTCAGATTAGAGTATGTAGGCGAGAGGGAGATTATTTCCAAGTAAAAGTAGGCCTTAGACAGGGATGTGTGATGTCACCGTGGTTGTTCAATATATTTATAGATGGAGTTGTAAGAGAAGTGAATGATCGGGTGTTGGCAAGAGGTGGGGTTAAAAGATCAAGAATCTAACACAAAGTGGGAGTTGTCACAATTGCTCTTTGCTGATGACATTGTGCTTTTGGTGGATTCTGAAGAGAAGTTGCAGATGTTGGTGGATGAGTTTGGTAGGGTATGTAAAAGAAGGAAATTAAAAGTGAATATAGGAAAGAGTAAGGTGATGAGGATAACAAAAAAATTAGATAACGGAAGACTGGATATCAGATTGGAGGGAGAGAGTATGGAGGAGGTGAATGTGTTCAGATATTTGGGAGTGGATGTGTCAGCAGATGGGTATATGAAGGATGAGGTGAATCATAGAATTAACGAGGGGAAAAAGGTGAGTGGTGCACTGAGGAGCTTGTGGAGACAGAGAACTTTATCCATGAAAGCAAAGAGGGGAATGTATGAGAGTATAGTTATACCAACACTCTTGTATGGGTGTGAGACATGGGTTGTAAATGTTGCAACACGGAGAAGGCTGTCATGTCTGAGGGCAATGTGTGGTGTGAATATAATGCAGAGAATCCGTAGTTTGGAGATTAGGAAGAGGTGTGGGATTACCAAAACAATTATCCAGAGAGCTGAGGAGGGGTTATTGAGATGGTTTGGACATATAGAGAGAATGGAACAAAATAGAATGACTTCGAGTGTATAAATCTGTAGTGGAGGGAAGGAGGGGTAGGGGTCGGCCTAGAAAAGGTTGGAGGGAGGGGGTAAAGGAGGTTTTGTGTGCGAGGGGCTTGGACTTCCACCAAGCGTGCGTGAGCGTGTTAGATAGGAGCGAATGGAGACAAATGGTTTTTAGGAGCTGACGTGCTGTTGGAGTGTAGGCAAGGTAACATTTATGAAGGGTTTCAGGGAAACCGGCAGGCCGGACTTGATTCCTTGAGATGGGAAGTATGGTGCCGGCACTCTGAAGGAGGGGTGTTAATGTTGCAGTTTTGTAGCTGTAGTGTAAGCACGCCTCTGGCAAGACAGTGATGGAGTGAATGATGATGAAAGTTTTTCTTTGTCGGGCCACCCTACGTTGGTGGGAAACGGCCTATGTGTTAATAATTTTAATAAATAAATCTTCAGGAGTAGGAGATCATGCAGAAAGTGTCGACTACAACTATCAAGACGAAGTTTTAGAGACAAGCTTGCATTCTGGTGCACCATAAGCAAGATTCGATCATGAAACTCGAGCTCCTTACTTAGTGGCAGGCACTGGCAAAAAATGACCCTTAAATGAGAGATGCAAGCAAAGATCAAGGGAGATTTCAATGAGCATTTTGAGGATATCTTCGACACTGCCCATTCCAATGCCTTCAAATTCATCACCAATGAGCAGGACAAAGCTGTCCTTGCTCAGTGAGCAATGACATCTATCTATGCATGTTTTCATGAAGCAAGAGAAGAAACAGCAGAAGCATTTAGCCAAGGAATGCTGATGATAAAAGTTACTCTTGAGAGCATCACTAGTTGTACTTTTGCTGATGATTAATTTATGAGTGATCCATTTCCAGGTCTAATCTTACAGATTCTGCCCTTCGTAATGGATGCTCTGGACACAACGAAGTGCCTGATCAACTGGCAACAATGACTGTTGGGAAGACAGGCCAGACTTTGTCATGACATTAGCTCATTGGCCCATAATGAAATCAGAATCAAACAGCAGCAGCAGCAACATCGAAAGGCCAGAGGCACAACATTCAAGGTATCTTCAAGCATGACTTGGCTCTAATCATCCACTGGAACAAAAAGCTCCTTCAAGATGACTGAAATTTATTATCATTTTATGTTGTCTTTGAATATGCATACTACTAGGATTCTTTAAGTCATGATGTTAAACACTGAACAGCATCTAATACATATTTGTCAGGGAATTCTTACAAGTTATATATATCAAGTGAAGAGTGAAAAATCTTCAGGACTGTTCAAGTCTGAGTTGTTTACACGTAGCAAACATTTAGGACCTTGAAAAACCCCTAATTTTCAAAATAAGAGTACAGTGGACCCCGCTACCGAACACCCGGGAAATCGTACAATTATGTAAGTATAAGTATAATATTCCTAGTAGTAGGTTGGTAAACAGCAATCGCCCAGGGAGGTACTACCATCCTGCCAAGTGAGTGTAAGACTAAAGCCTGTAATTGTTTTACATGATGGTAGGATTGCTGGTGTCTTTTTCTGTCTCATAAACATGCAAGATTTCAGGTACATCTGCTACTTCTACTTACACTTAGGTCAAACTACACATTCATGTACAAGCATATATATACACACCCCTCTGGGTTTTCTTCTATTTTCTTACTAGTTCTTGTTCTTATTTCCTCTTATCTCCATGGGGAAGTGGAACAGAATTCTTCCTCCGTAAGCCATGCGTGTCGTAAGAGGCGCCTAAAATGCCTGGAGCAAGGGGCTAGTAACCCTTCTCCTGAATAAATTACTAAATGTAAAAGGAGAAACTTTCGTTTTCCTTTTGGGCCACCCTGCCTCGGTGGAAACGGCGACGTGTTGAAAGAAGAAAGAAGTATAATATTCCTAGGTAGTAGGTTGGTAGACAGCAGCCGCCCAGGGAGGTACTACCGTCCTGCCAAGTGAGTGTAAACAAAGCCTGTATTTGTTTTACATGATGGTAGGATTGCTGGTGTCTTTTTCTGTCTCACAAACATGCATGATTTCAGGTATGTCTTGTTACTTCTACTTACACTTGGTCACACTACACATTCATGTACAAGCATACGTATATATATACACACCCCTCTGGGTTTTCTTCTATTTTCTTACTAGTTCTTGTTCTTATTTCCTCTTATCTCCATGGGGAAGTGGAACAGAATTCTTCCTCCGTAAGCCATGCGTGTCGTAGAGGCGATTAAAATGCCGGAGCAAGGGGCTAGTAACCCTTCTTGTGTGTTTATTACTAAATGTAAAAGGAAACTTTCGTTTTCCTTTTGGGCCACCCGCCTTGGTGGGAAACGGCCGACGTGTTGAAAGAAGAAGAAGTATAATATTATAAGTGCTTGTGGAAGTGTATTTTGGGTGTCTGAAATAGACTAACCTACGTGACATTATTTCTTAAGGACGTAAATTGTTCGTAATGGCACTTGAGCAGGCTTCTGAATGAAGTTTTTCGTTAGTCGGGGTCCACTGTACATATATTTCAATAAAATTTTCATGTTTTTAAACAAAATGAAAGTTTTGAGGGGATCAGAAAAAGTTTTAAATTTTTCCACACTTATAAATAAGGACCACCCTACTAAGACATTCACCTACATTTTCTTAATTTTTAAAGGGGAAAATTAACTGGAGGAACAAAGTCCAGGTACTCCAGTACCATAGTAAAGTCAGGGTCAAAAGTCCTGTTATATGTTCGTTTGAAGGTGTGTCAAGCAGCCTCCAGCAGTTCATAACCTACAGTTCTGAATCTGAGGCAAGTACTGTAACAGGATGTTTTATCCATGACTGTATATGGCCACATGCATCAAGAATTGAATTATAATCGTAAATTACAGCATTCTCTATCATAACACCTAATACAACTCAACTAGTACTTGCCAATTTTAATTACAGAATTAAATTCACAAAAACAACTCTAAACTCAATACCTGCAAATGTATACAAATGTGATGCCATGTCATGACTGTCTGTAATAAACTGCACCTTATTATAAGTTAAAACTAGACATTATATATCAAATGTTTGAGAGATGTTCTACTCAGTTGATAAATGATGACACTGTTTATGCCTTGGCATTTATTTCAACTTTGCCATGCAAAAAATAAAATCATAAAACTAGTAAATTTATTTGTTAAAATGAATAACAGGAAATGTCTTATTTTCAAGCCAAGGCAAATAAATACAATAAAGCTTAGGTAAGAGAAACTTTCTGATTCCTTGGAATCCGCTGATCCTGGAAAACTGCATTAAAGATATTTAGCTAATTTATCATAACTACCTCACATATCAAAAATTACTTGTAGTATATAATTCTTTTTGTATGACCATGAAACCAAATAATTAAAATCTAAATTACATAAAGTCTAAATTTAATTCTACTAAAGATTGTGAGAGCAATTCTAGTCTTTACAAGTAGACATTTCATTAGAAAGATTAAACCATTTAAAACCTCTCCTCGTATACAGTATGTATATAATGAATAGATGAGACTGAAAGATACACTGAGCCAGTGGAGCTCTGATCAAATGAGATGAAACCCTAAAAAAGATTCCCAAACTAAACTACTTAAAACCCAAACTTTCACAATAAAAATTTTATCATAATTATTAGCCTTGCTTAATTTAAGTGATAAGACCGAATACAGGCAGTGGACCCCGAGTTTCGTATGCCCTAGTATCGTATTTTCAAGTTTAGAACCGTTTTTCAGCTAAATTTTGTCCCGGGTTTGCACTGTGGTGGCATACAGCGTCCAGACCTGTCTGCCTGCCATGCCTTCGTGCCTCCCTGCAGCCTCGTGAGTCAGTCTGGCTTTGTTTATCCTTAATGTGAACATTACCCTCGCTCATCCAAACACTTCACAATATAATTAATTGTGTTTTGTGCTTCGTTTTATCGACTTACTATAATTCATGGGCGAGGCTATAGTGCCAGCCAGTGATAAAGTGTAGCATTAACAGTGTTTGAAGTGTTAAGGGATTAAGTTATAGAAAAGGATGAACGAAACTAACTTCATTGTTGTTGGGGGTATATAGGGCCACTGAAACATACACCACCCAAAAAAACTGCCAGCATCTCCCCCAAATTTAAGTAAGTGAAATATTTTTATTTATAAATTATACATTGTTTCAGTGTGAATAGTGGTGGGGGCCCTTCCCTCCACCAAAACACTTTTGTATAGCTTATGGTCAGTGGTTTTATAAACCTAACAACAAAAAACCTAAACATCCTCACATACGTAATAATATTTATATTCTTTCCCAGAGTATATTTTGGGTTTCAATTTTTAAATATTGTTTATTATGTCATATTAGATGTTTTGAGAGAAAAAAACCTTGAGCATTTGTGTGTCATATTGAAGCATTTTGTCCTCCCTATTTTCCCCGATGCCAACAAAAGTCTTCAATAAAGGTATGTAAAGGGGGTTTTAATGTTTATTTAAATTTTTTTATCTTTTGGGTATTATGCCTATTAAAATACTTCAGTGGACCCCCTGTTGTAATGCTAAAACTAAAAAATTTTAAGTGTATTTTTGTAAGTGTTTTTTAAGGGGTTTTTGGGGGGGGGCAAAAAAAACTAATCTAATTTACATTATTCTTTATTGGAACAAATTGGGTCGGTTTAAAAAGCATTCTGGAAAAAATTTTTTACAAAAACCCCGGGGTCCACTGTATATGTATTTTTATTTGTTGTATGTAAAATATATTTTTTTTTTTCAAAAAATCCCGTCTCCCACCGAGGAAGGGGACCCAAAAAAAAAAAAAAATCCCAAAAAAAAAAATACTTTCATCATCATTCAACACTTTCACCCCACTCATACATAATTACTGTCTTTGCGGGTTTTTCAGATACGACAGCTAGAATAAGTCCCTCCCAACTGTCACTATCCGGAACCCCCCCCTTTAAAGGGGGATTGTACTTCCCATTTCCAGGAATCAAGTCCAACTAAATAAATTGGGGGTTTTCCCCCTGCCCCCCTTTCCCCAAAAAAAATATTCCCTCCCCCTCCAACAGCTCGCCAGGCCCCAAAAAACCCTTCATCTCCATTCACTCCTATCAAACCCCCCCTAAAATCCAACCCCCCCCAAAAAAACCCCCTTTCCCCCCCCCCCCCAACCTTTTTTAAAGGGGACCCCCCCGACGTCCTTCCCCGGTTTTTCCTCTCCAAGTTTTCTTTAAACCCCTTTTCAAAAATTTCCCCCCTTTAAAAACCCCCCTTTTAAAAACCCGGCAAATAATTTTTGAAAATCCACCCCTCCCAATTTTCCCCCCAATTTTCTGTAATCTTTACACCCCAAAAAATTTCCCTTTTTGACGGGGCCTCTCCACTGCCCCAACCCCCCCCCGCTGCAGCTTTTTAAACCCCCTGCTTCAAACCCCCAAAAAGGGGTTTTTCCTTTTTTTTGACTTTCCCCCTTTTTTTCCCCCCGGATAATTTTTTTTCCCCCAAATATAATGCCCCCCCTCGCCCTTTTTTCCCTTTTTTCAATTTTGGTTAACCTCATCCTTCATAAAACCATCTGCTGACAACTCCCAAATATCTGAAAACATTTACCCCTTTTTCCATTAAAAACCCCCTCCAATTGATATCCCCAATTTTTTTTTTTTTTTTAAAAAAAATTTTATACCCACATCACCTTACTTTATCTATGTTCATTTTAACTTTCACCTTTTAAACCCCCCCCAAAAACCAAAATTTTTTTAACCTTTTTAAAATTTTTTTTTTGGAAAATTTAAGAACAGTATCCCCCCCGCCCCAAAAAAAAAATTTTCAACTCCCCTTTTTCATTTAATTCCCCCCCAATTTTTAAACCCCCCCCTCCCCAACACCCTTAGCATTTACTTCTTTTTTCAACCCCATCTATAAATATTTAAACAACCATTTGGGGTTCACATCCCCTTTTTAAAACCCACTTTTCCGGGGAAAAAAAACTCCCCCTCTCCACACCCCAATTTCCTCCTACCTCCCTAAAAATCCCTTTGGGGGTTCCCCAACTTACTACCTATTCCTTAAATTGCAACATTTGCCCAAAAATTTTTCCCCCCCCCCCTCTATCATTTGCCTTTTTTAAATCCATAAATGCAATGAAAACTTTCCCCTTTCCCTTTTTCTAAATACTGTTCACATATATTTTAAAGTAAAACTTTATCTACACATCCCCCACCCCCTCTAAAAAAACCCTTTCTCATCTGCAATCCTTCTCTGTCTTCCTCCCCCTTCTTTCAATAAAAACCCTTTTTCCTTTTTCTTTTTTTTGGTATACTAATAAAAATTAAAATTCCCCCTATAATTTTTTCCCCTCTTTTATCCCCCCCTTCCCCCTTTTTTAAAAAATATACATCTCTCTGAATCCCCAGGTTTTCCTTTCCCCCTTTTTATACATTTATTAAACAAAAAACCAAACCCCAACACTATATCCCCCCCTGCTTTTAAACCTTTTCCTGTTTAAACTGCTTTACCCCCTTTCATTCTCCCCCAAAACCTCACACACCTCCCCCCCACTCACATCCTTTCTTCTTCCTTCCAAAAAGATTTTATCCTTTTTTCCCCGGGGATAAAAATTACCCCCCCTTTTTTTCAAAATTTTTAAACCCCCAAAACTGCCCACACGTAGATATCATTGACTCGCGTACTGCTCCGAATGTAGGTCTACGTTTTTTTTTTCATTCGTTCAAATTTAGTGCCATAGGTCCAGAGTCCCCTGACACAAAGAGAATGGGTCTGCCCCCTCAGTGTGCGCAGTATTAAAAATCCTGGACCATTTAGCCCCTTTTGGGGGAAACCCCAGTTTTGAGTCCAGCTGGGGCAAATAGTGTGGAAAAACACCTGGGATTCACTGATGTCATGTGGCCCTTAAACCCCCTTATAAGAAAAAATAGGTTAGATAAATACATGGTGGCTGGGGGTGGGGTGGTTGGACCTGACAACTTTTTACTGGGTCTGTTTCCCATGCTCCTTCCTTCAGAGGTGCCCGGCCAGGTGGGTCATTGGTAAAAGGGGGGTGACATGGACTTGCATGGGGCCAGAAAGGCCTTCTGCAGTGTTCCTTCTTTTTTGTTCTTACATTGGCGGGCTGGCTGGTTTTGGGGCTTCTATATCTATCTTTCAAAATTTTGTATCTGTCTATATCTCTGTCTATCTATATTAAAAGTGGTAATTGGGTTTAAAGATATTTTTTTTATTCAGAATGCTGTTTCAAGTCCTTAAACAATTTTTCCCATAAGAATAATGTAAAACAGACTAATTTCCTTTTTTGACCCCCAAAAAAAACACTTACAAAAACATTTAAAAAAAAAAACACATAAAAAAGGGGGGGTTTGGGGACCATTTGTTTAGGGTACCACTTTTTTCGCTAATTTTTCTCTCTCTCACATGTCACATAATTTCAATTATTATAGTTAAATTATAGGAAAACCCAAAAATTTTCCCGGAAAGTGCAATACAAAACTTGAGATCTAAGACATAATAAGTATGACTGGGAAAAACGCTTTACTTCTGCATCGTGTTAAACCTGTTTTAAATTTCAAGCCACACTCTGAGACTGAGACAAGCAGGAGGAAAAAAACACACACACAGGCAGACAGAAAGACAGATAAGCAGAGCTAGACAGACAGATAGAACCCGACACAGACAGACAAAATAGAAAACAGACAGACAGATGGGGGGTGGAAACAAGAGGGTTCCCCGCTCCCCATTCATCAATGTCATTTGGGCTTTGCGTTATCTGACACTTGTCCCCAACACCATTCTTCAAGGGGTTTTTTTTAAATCCCGGCCCCATGGCAGGCAGACAGAAAGACAGATAACAGACAGATAGATAGACAGATCAGACAGTTTAAAACAAAAAGGGGGGGTTTCCTGCCCCATTCATTCATCAATATCACTGCCTTATCAGTAGTAATCTGACAATTTTCCTCCACATTCCCCAGGGGTTTCAAAATACTTTCCCGGATGTCCTTGGTGTTTTAAAAACCTTTTTAAAATTATATAGACAATAGTAAATAAAGGCAGGTGAAAATGCACCTGTTTGGGGTAAAATTTAAAATTTTGATTCTGTATTTTTAGTACCCCAATATTAGTGTTAGAACAAAAATTTTGGGTATGGGGAAAACACAAAAACTTATAAAATTTTAATTATTAGAACATAAAAATTCTTCTTCTTTCAACATTTGGCCGTTTCCCCCCAAAGGGGGGGTGGCCCAAAATGAAAAACGAAAATTTCCCTTTTTCATTTGGTAATATAACCAAGGGGAAAGGGGGGACTAGCCCCCTTTCTCCCCGGGATTTTTTAACCTCTTCCGACATGCATGGCTTTCGGAGGAAAATTCTGTTCCACTTCCCCCTGGTGATAATAGGGGAAAAAAGAACAAGAAATAAATGGGAAAAAAGAAAAACCCCCAAAAAGGGGGGGGGTTTTATATAACTTTTACATAAAGTTAATTTTGACCTAAGTGTAAATAAAATAGCAAAGATGTCCGAAATCTTGCATGTTTATGGACAGAAAAAAAAACACCAGCAATCCCCCATCATGGAAAAAATTACAGGCTTTGTTTTAAATCACTTGGCAGGGCAGTGATTTTCCTGGGTTTGGGTTTCTGTCTACCAACCTACTACCTAGAAAAAAAAAATTTTTTAAAATTTTGAAAAATTTCCAAAATTTTTAACCAATTTTTTTCCCTACAAAAAACGGGGGTTTTTGGAAATTTGGGCCCCTTTTTTTTTTTAAACCAATTTAAAAAAGGGTTTTTTAAAAAAAAAAGTTTTTTTTAAAAAATGGGCAAGAGCCTTTAAACCGGTGGACAGAAGGGAAAATTTTAAAAACCCCCATTCCCAAATCCCCCCCAACCCCCCCCCCACCGTCCCGATTGCCCCCTGGGCTTTTTCCCTTTGTTTACCCTATTTTTTGTTTTTAAAAATTTGAAATACCCCCCATTTTTAAATTTCCCCCCTTTCCCCTTTTCACCCTTTTTCTCCTTAACCTGTTTCATAAATTCTTTTTTAAAAAAACCTTCCCAAAATTTTTTTTTTAAAAACCAAACCTTTTTTTTAAACCATTTTTTTCCTCCCCCCCTCCTTCCACTTTACCCTTCCTATTTTAAAATTTTCCAATCTTTCCCCAACCCGAACCCCACCTTTTGTTTAGGCATACCCAAATTCCCTTTTTTCCCCTTATTTTAAAATTTTTCCCCTTTTTTTGCTTTTTTTTTTGTCCATCACCCTTAATGGCTCAATTTAAAAAGACGATATACCTTTCCCGGGGGTTTTAAAGAATGCCCTTATAAAATGTACAGGGGAAACCCCGGTTGAAAGTTTATTAAAAAAAATTGTTAAAAAAACTTTTTTGGGTTCGTTAAAAAAAACGTTTTAAAACGTATTAGACCTGTCCGCCTGCTCGGGCCCGGCCCGCAAGGAGTGAATTTTTACCCTTGAAGAAAATTCCCCCCGGGGTCTTTCAAACATTCACAATACATTTTGCTTTTTTTGGGGGTTTGTGATTGTCACTGTGAAATAAGTCACCATGGTCCAAAAAACTTCCTATTAAACCCCGTGGGAAAAAAGTGAGAAAACCATCGAACTGGGAAAAAGATTTAGAAAAATAGGTGGCGTCGTCAGGGGATTTTCCAGGTGCGCCCCCTCACTTCCGGGCCCATCCCGGCAAGAGAAATGAGATCAAAGGAAGGGTAATGTTGCAAAGGGGGTTAAATTTTTTACGAAAAAAAGATCGAAAAAGTGGATGGGTTGGGAAATTATGGGGTTGGATCAATGAAAAACAGAACGGGGGATAATTTCCAGGGATAATTTGTGAAAGGCAAGGAAGTTGCCAATCTTTCAAAAATGCCCCAAAAGTGGTGAGGGAGTGATTTTAAAGCCAGCGGGGGTGGTTTGGAAAGGGTTTTAAAACGTGTGGCATACAGTGGACCCCGTTTTAAAAAAACCCGGAAATGTAATTTTAGATAATATTTTTTTTGTGGGAAAAAATGGGGGGGGGAAATGCCCCCCCGGGCTTTTTTTTAAGGGGAAAGG